>CM072520.1:65297618-65415847 GCA_036898135.1 Oncomelania hupensis | reverse complement strand
GTCTCAGTTTTCTGCTGGCGTAGGCGACAGGGGATAGCGTCTCTGTGTTCTTGGGGTGGCGCTGTAGCAGTACTGCTCCGAGGCCTAAGTCACTTGCGTCGGTGCGTAGAACGAATGGCTGTGTCAAATCTGGTAGGTGGAGTACTGGCGCCCATGTCATTTTGTCCTTAAGGGTTTGGAATGCTGTCTCGCATTCGGCTGTCCATACGACTTTGTCCGGGGCGGTTTTCCGGGTTCCATTTGTCAGTGGCACGGCGATGCTGTTGTAGTTGGGGATAAACTTCTGGTAGAAGCCGCAGAGCCCCAGAAACGACTGCTCTTCCTTCTTGGTCTTGGGCCTAGGAGCGACGAGCAGATGTTTCACTGTCTTTTCTACAGGTCGCAGGCTTCCTTGACTTATGGTGTGTCCTAGAAATTCCAGTTCTGTGAACCCAATCTGGCACTTGGTGGGTCTTGCCGTCAAGCCAGTGTCTCTGAGGCGGGCGAGAAGTCGTTGTAGGAGCATGACATGTTCCTCCCACGTAGGTGTTGCTATGAGGATGTCGTCCATAAAGAAGTGTAGGTGCTCGCTGCTCAGGGGTGCCAGGAGTTTCCGCATCATGGCGCTAAAGATGCTGGGTGCGTTGTGGAGTTTGAATGGAAGTACGTTGAACTCGAAGTGTCCTTTCATAGTGCTAAACGCTAGGTACTTTCGGACTTGGGGTTGTACTGATATCTGATAGTACCCTTTGCTGAGGTCGATGCGTGAGAAGTACTTCGCTCGCTGTTGCTTGGCAAATAGATCGGTCTGGTCCGGGAGTGGCTCTGGCTGGAACTGCGTTACGGCATTCAGAAGTCTAAAGTCGATGCACAGTCGATGCTCTCCGTTGGGCTTTCGCAACAATACCGTGCCTGTGCTGTAGGGTGAAGTAGACGCTGAGATGATTCCGGCTGCCAGTAAGGTGTCTATCTCTTCCTTGATGGCTCGCTGCTGTGACAGTGGCATCGGGTAGAGCTTCTGGCGGACGGGGTTGGGTCTGTCACCGTTAATGTTACTTCGACGAGGTCTGTCCTCCCTGGTCGGCCTGTGAACACGGTCTGATGTTGTCGAATGACCTGTAGTACTTCCTGTTGCTGTTTGGCGGCTAGGTCTCCGTTGAGTATCACGTCCTTGTGGGTTTCTTTGGAGTGCAGGGGATACTCTACTGCATTGGTCTCCATGCTTTCTCCTTCTTGCACGATGGCGATGGCTAGCAAGTTGTGAGTGCTGGGGGTCGCTGGTCGGTCCGTATATTTCTTGACGAGATTGATGTGGTGGTATCGGACTCTCCCGTTTACCTCTACTTGGTAGACTGTCTTGGACTTCTTGGCAGTCACCCGGTACGGTCCTCTCCAAGCGATGTCCAGCTTGTTGGTTCCACTTGGAAGTAAGAGTAGCACTTGATCGCCTACCTGCAGTTCTTGGTCCTTCGCGTGCCGGTTGTAGTTCTTCGCCTGACGGGCTCTTGCCTTCTGCAGTGCTTCACCAGCTAACTTCCACGTTGCTTTGAGGGTTTCCTGCAGGTCTGTGACGTACTTGGTGGCACCTCTGGGTGTGTCGTCTATCTTGGCTTCTGTCCAACTTCTGCATAGGGCTTCTAGCGGTCCTGCTAGAGGTCTGCCGAAAAGCAAAGTTGACGGGGTGTACCCTGTGGCTGCATGGGGCGTTCCTCTATATGCGAACAGTGCCGCATTCACGTAGGTGTCCCACGCTTCCGGGTTGTCGTCGGCGACTTTCCTGAGGATGGTGAGAAGGGTTCCATTCAGTCTTTCCACTTGTCCGTTGCTGGCTGGGTGGTACGGTGGTGTGCGAATGTGATGAACTTGTATCAACTCGAACACGTCTTGCATCAGGCGGCCGGTGAACTGAGATCCGTTGTCCTTTCTAGTGCTGTCCGGGAATCCCACTCTAGTAAAGATGGCGATGAGTGCATCTGCAATCTTCCTGGTGTCGATCGCTGGCAATGGGACTGCTTCGCACCACATCGAACAGGCGTCGACGAGTGTGAGTAGAAATCTGTTCCGCTTCTTCGTCATGGGCAGTGGCCCGACTATGTCTACTGAGACTTGCTGGAATGGCACGCCGACTACTACTGATGGTCCTAAGGTACGGTGTGATGGCGCGGGGAATATCGTTGACATTGGTGACAAGATTTCACGTAGCGCTTGACATCCTCCGTGATTCCTGGCCAATAGTAGCGTGCGCTGATTCTCTGTACTGTGGCTCCAATTCCCATGTGTCCGCTGAGTGGCATGCTGTGGCCTAATTCTAGTACTTGAGCTCGAAGGGTGGCTGGTAGTACTAGTTGAGTGTGATCTCCATCTCCTTGTCGATGTAGGACTCCATCTTCCATGTAGAAGTCTCCTTTGTGCGGGGGGTGTGCGCCTTGGGTAGCTTCTGGAAGCACTTCGCTATCGAGGCGTCCTCTTTCTGTGCTGTTTTGATCTCTTCGAGTCCTGGATTCGGGGCTAACTCGGGCTGGGGTGGTTGGGTTTTAGCCTGGGCCCTGGTTTGCGCTGCAGCTATCTCTACAGTTTTAGGGGGCATGCCTAAGAACACATACCTACATCCTAGCACTAGATCATACAGGGGTTTCTGTAAAACAGCTGCATGGATTCGTCCTGTGACGTATCTGCTCTCTACTTCTACCCAAGCTATTGGGCAAGAAGTCGTCGGTTTCGTCAAGTCTGCGCCTTGTTGTTCGACTGTCTTGTCCGTCAAGTCCGGGCGCGATACAAGAGATTCGCTAACTATCGCGTCGTATGATAGACCTGTGTCATAAAGACAGTTCGCTTCTTTACCGTTGACCTTGACCGTGTCTGTCACCGATGAGTGATCTCCGATGGGGTGTGGCTTGTTACCGCTGCTTTAAGTTAGAACTCTATGAGCTGGCCGGCTTTCGCGCTCTTCCCTACGTTGTGCAGCCAACTTGAAACATTCCGCAGTGGGGTGATTATTCCTGTTGCAGAACGAAAAATACCGTTTCTGTTCTGCGGGACCTCTTTTTCCGAATTCCGCGTTGGGTCCTCTATTTTGCCCAGGTCTGGGGAGATTTGGCCGATTTGCCGTGCGCACTTCCCGGTGAGGGCTTCGTTTCTGTACCTCTTTCCCGTTTGGCTTTAGGTCTCGCCTGAAGCTCTTGGCTTCTCCGTGTGCGGCCACGTACCTATCTGCGACCTTGACCAGATCCTCCAGTCTTTTCGCGCCCTGCTCTACTGAGAATGTTTTCAGCTCAGGGGTCGTGGTTTCCCGTAGCTGTTCCCATACGAATAGTTCGGTCAGTCCATCATACGTCTTAGCCGTGGCTGACTGGCTAATCCACTTATCTAGCACTAGTGGCTTTTGTACACAGGCAAGCCAGGGTACACAGGTTGCTGTTTAAAATGTAGACAGAAAGACAACTGTTGTCTGCGAGTTTCATTTGGACGATGATACCTCCCCATATCCCCCTTAATACCTCACCATACCCCCCCCCCTTGATATCTCCCCGTCCCCCTTCCCCCGTGATGCCTCACCATACCCCCTTGATACCTCCCCAAACCCGATACCTCCCCATACCCCATTGATACCTTCTGTACCCCCCTTGTAACCTACCTGTACCCTCCTTGATACTTCCCGGTTGATCGTTTCGCAGGTATGGATGAAAGGAATCAACCATCACCATACCTTATATATACCCGTATCCCTGTTATGCCTACCCATGCCCCTTTAAACCTACCCGTAGCCCCCTTTTACCTACACGTACCACCCCATCCCGATCCTTGGTAATAATAATAATAATAATAATAATAATAATAATAATAATAATAATAATAATAATAATAATATTGAATATAGATTAATACAAATAGAAATAATAAAAACACCAAGGTTTTAAAATAAAATTTGGTATAAGATATTATCATTATTATTATAATACTAATTATTATTATTAGTAGTAGTAGTTTATCAATAATAATAATAATAATAATAATAATAATAATAATAATAATAATAATAATAATAATAATAATAAATAAGTTAAAAGTAAAAAGCCTAAATTAAAAAGAAAAATATCCATATTGTAGTGTAAAAAAAAATATGGCCCGCGGGAGATTTGAACTTGGGTCGTCTGCACGGTAGGCGAATGTTTTACTAAGTGAGCTACCAAGGCTTCGTATAAAGACCATCAAGTTTTTGGTCTATATGGGAAAACATGCTGAAACCTCGATTCGAGTTTTAATTAATCAAATTTAATTAGTTAAACACAAAATTTTGTAAGATTGGTGACATGAGTGCAAAAGTGTTTTGAATGGAAATAAAACAAACTTTGCGGTATTACAAAACGGCATGTTCTTGACACGGGTTGAATCAAAACCGAGCCCGGAATGAGGCTATTGCAGTTTGTGGACATTTTGTTTATTTATTTATCTCAGAAACGGTTAAACGTTCGGTAATGAAATGTCGGCTATAACGATATCGCGGGTTTTGAGCGCACAACAGGCCGATCCGCAGCACCCAGCACCTGACCAGATCAGCGTCCATACCGGACAAACTTTACAGTAGAGGCGAAGAAGGACTTCCGGCTAAGCAATTTATATATATATATATAGATTGTGGACAAACGATCTGCGAACTGCGCGTAGGTCTCTCCTTTCACTCTCCGATTGGTGCGGCATTTTTGCCGGTAGCATTCTCCTGTTAGTTCGAATCCCGTTAGGAGTGCCTCTTTTACTTTGTGATAGTCAGTCACTCTGTCAGTCGGTAGCTTACTGTAGATGTCATATGCCTTTCCTCTAAGCCTTTGACTAAGCTTAAAAGACCAATGGGTGAGATCTAGTTTGTACTCTGTTGCTAGACGCTCAAACCTAGTCAGATAGAGATCTAGACCTTCTTCTCTTTCATTGAATGGTCCCAGTGGGAATGACATACCTAGTACGTGGTTGGAGGCTACATCTAGTTGATCTGAGTGGGGCGGGGTTGTGGCAGAACTTGAGGCTCCTAGTCTCCTCAGTTCCAACTCATGCTGTCTGTCTTTTTCCTTTTCTGCCCTCTCGTTTTCTTTTTCTGCCCGCTCATACTCTCATCTCCTAACTTCTGCTTCTCTCTCTGCTGCTATCTTCTTCTGTTCCCTCTCTGCTTCTAGCTCTGCTTTCTTCTGTTCTGCTTCTAATGCTGCTTTCTTCTGTTCTGCTTCTAATGCTAGCTTCTTCTGTTCTCTCTCCGCTTCTAACTCTGCTTTCTTCTGCTCTCTCTCTGCTGCTCTCTCTGCCCTAGCCGCCTACTTCTCTACTTCTTCATTGATATACGCAATTAGATCTCCTCCTTCTAAGTGTAAAGCTTCTCCCTATTCCTTGAAGCGCAATCTCAAGGCTACTGGGTCTGACATTGTCAAAAGTGTCTATGACAAACCTCTGAATCATGTGGGATACAAAAACACTAGTAATATGGCAATCCAATAAAAACATTGCAAAGACCATAAAATTCGTAATCAATAGTAGAATAAAACAAGAGTCAAATGGCATACAACAGTTATTTACGCAAAACCTGCAAAAGAACAATGCAACATACAGGCACAACAAGAATTGAAGCAAAAAAGTTTTTAAACAAAAGAAAAGTGCACCAAAACTGTCTGCTACACTTACTACTATTCTAAGTTATTCTACTGCTACTAATACTGTTATCTTATTCTATTGTACCTGTAACGTGGGGTTTTATTGTTGCTGGGCTCTGCACAATGGAATGCTGTAACCCTCACATCTATTCTATGGGAACCGCTAGTGAGTCACCCGGTGAATTACTTTAATACATTTATTTGTTTAGCTCGGTCTGTGTTAAGGCTGGGGTAAGAAATAGATAGAAAAATGGTAAAAGATCACTGTCACACTAGCTTTCACACGGCTATGAAGCATATGTAGTCCAGCCACTTGATAACAGTTAAAATCCCACATTTATTTCTTCTACTCTATACATGATCTTCGAAGTACGAATCTAACTTAAAAGTTCAATTGTCAATGCGAATGGTTTGCTCGCTGATAGTCTAGGCAGCTATTATTTCTTCATAGGGCACTGGCTACTAGCGTTCATGAAGAGTGGACTACTGTGGTCCTTTTGCTACAGTTTTAGTGCACTGTTTCCTGGGCACTGAACTGAAGTGTGGCGTGTTTGAAGCACTGCGTTGTGGTAGCTTCTGGTACACGCTGGGTCGTCGTGTAGTCTTTGACTTTTGGTACGACGTTTGAGGCTATCTGCGCACGATGCTGTAGATGCCTCAGCAGCCAACTCGAATCGTAGAGTAGGTTGTGCTTTTCTGTTGAGTTGGGCTCACGATATCCTACCTGCTCGTCTGTAACATATGAGACGAAATTCTGCACAACCCTGAATAATAGGGCTGTGCAGAGCGTCTCACTGAAAGCCAAAGTAGCCCTCAGTAATAGCTCCACATCTCTATACATAAGCGACGAACATTCTGCTAGGTCCGTGGTCCACTGGAATCTCCACTCTAATTTCCTATACATACATAAATATAAATCGTGGCTAACTATCCACATAAAGAATTAATAATATTATAAACATTCACTGGTATAGCCACTGGTCTGCAAGCATACATATAGGTTAAACAACAGTGGTTCCGTCAGGTATACAACATGGCGTCAAAACCGGTCGTGCTTAACACGTGTTCGGCTTCTCCACGTGGTAAGGCAAAATCGGACTAACAATTCAAATCTATGCATAGCAAATTCCACAAACATAATTTCAACAATAATATAAATACATCATGATGAAACAGAAGTATGTTCATTTACCTGTTCGACAATGTCAGACCTGTGGCTACTTGATTGAAATCAAAAATTCAACAAGCACTGCTTCCCTGTTCTATCAGTGGAGATATTTCTCTGCTCTAGTGTAACTGTGTACTCCTCAGAGCTTTCCACACAACTGACCCATACTTGGCTTGGACTGAATCAGCCAGAACTGGTTCTAACCCTCTACCTGTGTCCTGATTGGCTCAAACAATCTAAGTGACTATAAAGTTCAAAACTCGATCTTCCACCGCGACAACACAAATTTACCTAAGTACAATCAATCCAATAAATACCATCAATCAAGAATAGATAAGAATACAACAATACTTCGTTACTCACATACTTTGTAGGGGTAATCCGTGAATTACACACACTCACAATAACACATAAAGAGTCCCGGTCACCATCCACAGAGAGAATTAACGAACGAGTCTCATCGAGAAAATGTTTGATTATTTGTCCATGTATATCCTCTGTCTCTGTCTATGCACTTTCTTTCGTACGATTAAGATGATCTTCCGAGAAAAAATAAAAGACTTGCTACGCCGTGATCGCTGTTAACAACGCGCTAATAGAACGAACCTTTGTGCACATTGGTAGGGTAGACAATTTTACTCTGCAAGGTTTCATTCCATTTGGATATTGTTGGCTCAACAAAGCATTTATAAAGTTGGGAGGCATGCAAATATACTAAAATCTTTGGAGTCATGATCATAAAAATGTTGTTTAGTTTTAAGTTGCTAATATATGATTTCACATATTAATACTGACGTTTTCTCTGTTCAACTAGGAATAATTGGCCTTTAGTGCACCTTTAATTGTGCACCCAATTGTACACTTCTGAGCACAAAGTGTGGCGACCTTTGACAACACGCACTCCATTTATTTGAGACAACAACGTACACAGATAAAGCCTGCTGGACCTCATGTTATGTCGAACATGGAGGGATAATATTGTTTACTTTGGCTCACACACCAATGACAAATGGAAAACCCCATAACAAGCAATATTTATTGTAATGTATACATGTCTTTTTCGGGGCATATATTTTTCTGGGGCATATATCCCACAAAAGGTAATATTTCAGATAAGTGTATATATTATATATGCCCCATAATTTAAATATCCCACAAAAGGTAATATTTCGGATATATGGGTCTATTATGGGGCATATATATATATTTATATTTATATTTATATATATATGCCCCATAATAGAAATGCCCCGTAACACATTGGTACATCGAAAATCCCACAACAGACCTCGTTTATATATATATATATATATATATATATATATATATATATATATATATATATATATATATATATATATATATATATATATATATATAAGTACAAATTCACTGTTAGGGCGACCGCAGTGGAATGATGCCTTAGGGTGACCTCACATTACTCTGCAAGTAACACATGTCCAGATTCAACTGAATGCTTAACATAACCTACACATTAAATGCTGTAATATAATGCAGTATGCATTCTTTAATTTTATATTTTAAAGATATACATAATTTTGCTGGTCGCCCTAAGGATTACCATGTACTTGAGGTGACTTCGGGTGACCACTGTAAAAATGCTACTTTGAGTGACCGTGTAAAACACATACCTTGGGTGACCACTGATAATGTTTATTAGTGGTGTACAAAATGCCTTGTGTTTGCATCCTATTAGTTAATTCGGTTGTATTGTTGTTCGTGTTATCACTATCCTCACTAATTTTGTTCCCCTACATCATCATGAAGCTTGGTTTTGTTTCCCTCTTGTTATAATTATTTGTTGTAGCAGTACTGTTATTATTATTGTTATCATTGTTACCATATATTATTTGTCTTTTTGTGTTGCTGCTGTTGTATTATTTTTAGTAGCTGTATTGTTATTAATATTATCATTTTTATAATTACTCTTATGACTATGATTATTATTATTAGTGTTATTATTATTAAATCACCTTTTTTTTCAAATGAATGTACGTTTTTTTTTATTTTGATTTTTGTAAAATGTAGTTCCTACATCAAGATGCCACAATAGAAATAATATTACGTAACGATGTGGGAAAAAAAGAAGTAGGAATCCCTTTTCATTGACATGCATACTGAAATGTGGGTCTGTGTTTTAAATGAAATGAATTAGTATTATATAGTGCAGCTACAGTTTGAAGATCTGCTCATAGTGCTGGCCAATTGCTTCTTTTTTTACAATGAGAATAGCAGATGTGCAAATTTTTATGGGTTGAATGGCCATCATCAGTATAAAATAAAACAAGTTTTTACCATGTAAATGCTCTTCACAGCATAGAAAACATTTTAAATTCACTTTACTTTTTTAACAATTGCATGTACGCTGCACTAATGTCATCCACATCAGAACACGCCATGGTCTAAGTCATTTGTCACTGGCAGGCACTCAAAATCCCATCTAAACACAAAATGGGAGCTGACATCAAAATCTATGTCTTCTTTTTTTGGCCAACGAAACAAGTCTTCTTCTGAGAGAGCGACCAGCTGGAGGAGTAGTCGATTTGTACACAACAAGTCTGATGGGGGGCGTGGTGGAGCACCTTGATCGCTTGGTTGGCAGCTAGGAAAGTCAGTTTCAGTTTGTTGTATGTTTCATCAGCTACAAAAAAAAAAATAGGACAGCATTGCATTAATATGACACAGGAGGCAAAAAATAAAACAAAACAAAAAGAAAGAAAAAGAAAAGTTCAAGAAAAAAAGCAGTGGGGTGGTGAGTGAATAGAGGAAAGGGCAAATTAAACTATTATGACAAGAACTATGGATCATCAATATAATAATAATAATAATAATAATAATAATAATAATAATAATAATAATAATAATAATAAATCTTTACAATGGCAACCATAAACATTAAAACTATACAACATAGTTTTTCATATCAAACAACTGTTAAACCTAAATAACATACAAATGAACAACAATGGCATAAAAGTAAAGATAAAACCAAAGTAAAATGTAATCACTATTGCTTTTTTAAAAATTATTATCGCATATATCAGTAAAATTAATGTACACACAAAAAATATCGATCAATCTTGCCTAAGTAAAAGTACTAAAACTAAAAGTTAAAATTATATTTGGCTGCAATTTAATTTATGTTTAAAAACATTGGGTCTTGAAGTAATTGGGAGAGATTTGGATGCTTGCAGAACAGCTCAAATAAAAAATCAATAACAAAAATAGCTTCAACACAAATTGCCCGAAAACATATAGGCTTAACCACTGCCGCAAGTTTCTAGCTCACTAGCTGTAAATGAAAACGAAAGTAAACAGTGCTGAAGTCACGTGACTTAGCAAGATCGTTTTTTTCTAAAGTCCCTGTGCATATTTTACCCCAATGGAATATATGCTAAGAATCTTTAATATATGCAGATACAATTTGTAAAGAGTTAAATCTGGGGGAAAAGGTGTATCTTAATTAATTTCACATATTTTTGACCATACCATTCAACCTACATCGATTCTCGATTGTCAACTTCCGGTCTTCAAATAATTGCTAAACAATTGGCCTATCATTAGAAAAAATATATTTATCGACAATACAAACGTTAATAACAAGTATTTAAAGGCTAAACTTACCAACAAGTGCCTTTAGATTGACTTGTGACGACATGCAAGAAGATACACTGACGATCGACTGAAGCGGTTCAGTCTCCTCGTTTACATCGTACTCCGTCATTACCGACGCACATTGGTAGCTGTCGCGCTCAACACCACTCTCCATTTCTAAATAATCTCAGCTAGTGTGAACTCAAAAATCCTAAACTGATTACATATTATTGTAGAAAAAGGATTTGCCTTTCCAACGAGCTACTTTTTAAACAGATCAATTCAGTAGACGCTGTATATCTTGACCATAGCAAGGCATTCGATACTGTACCACATCGCAGACTTTTACAGAAACTAAAAGGTTATGGCATAAGTGGCAGCCCACTTGCATGGATAAGGAGTTTCTTAACTGACAGGACCCAGTACGTGACTGTTAACGGTAACAGCTCTGACAAAATAAGTGTTACAAGCGGTGTCCCTCAGGGGAGCGTGTTGGGGCCGACATTATTTATATATTTCATAAACGACATGCCAGAGAATGTAGAGTGTGACATAAAGATATTTGCTGATGACACAAAGGCATATGCAGAGGTTGATGAAACTGAGGAATCTAAGGAGAGAATGCAACAATGCATTGACAAATTGGTTGAATGGACAGAGACATGGCTACTTAAATTTAACAGTGAAAAATGTAAGGTGTTACATTTGGGCAAAAATAATCCCCAGCATGAGTTCTTTATGAATGATGGTAAAGAAAGGTGTAAGATTGAGACAACTGGTGCAGAGAGAGATCTTGGAGTGATAGTGGATACAGAGCTCAGCTTTGAGAATCACATTGAGAGTACTGTTAAGAAAGCCAACAAAATATCAGCCCTGCTTGTAAGAACTATAAGTAACAAATCCAAGGACATAATGGTCCCCCTCTTTAAGGCCCTTATACGTCCCATCTTGGAGTACGCTAACCCTGTCTGGTGCCCATATTTAAGGAGGCATGTTGACTTGATCGAGGGTGTCCAGCGCAGATCTGTGGAATGTCAGGGCTCTCCTACGAGGAGAGACTGAAGTCACTGAGGTTACCCAGTTTAGAATATAGGAGACAGCGGGGTGATTTAATCGAAATTTTTAAAATTGTGCACAAATTGTATGATCCTTTAACCACTTGTTCTCTTTTAAATTTTAATGATGTTGGTTTAACATGAGGTCACAAATTTAAACTTACTAAAACTTTTAATAATACTCGTAAATTTAATAAGTATTTTAGTAATAGAGTGGTAACCCCTTGGAATGACCTGACTGCTGAGGCTATGGATGCTGGATCACTTATAATGCGTTCAAAAATAGTCTGGACAAATTGTTTAAGGATAGCATCTACTCCACCAAGTTGGAGGTTAAAAAATTCTAAATTGGCAGGCACTGATGCCAGGGGCTGGGTCTTGGGACCCTCATTAAGATTAATTATGAGGGCCAAAGGCTTTTAGCCTGCACGCCGAACTACGCTATGCTAACTATGCTATGCTATGCTAGTAGAAGCTATCTAAAAAAAGCAACAAAAAGTTCCACAACAGATCACTAAATGAATTTCCCACTGAATTTAAAAAAAAATTGCACCAGAAGAAAGCCAAAATAGTACATATTCTTTCATTTGTCGATTTTTTGGTTGGAGACTAATTCCCTAACTGAGATTTCATTTTGTATGGAGGTGGGGTTGAGAGCGCCCTGTGAAGATGGTGTCTGCCACAACCAAGGCAGTGCATCGCAAAGCATGTTTCGTACTTTGAAACTTGGATATCTTTCACTCAAAGAAACACACGCATAAAAGATAAAAGGCTCGGGCATTTATTTGGTATGCTTTTATTCAACATCAGGCAAAACAATCAAGAGAACAATTGCAGTGAAAGTGGCCCTTTTGGCCCATAGGGCGGACACAGTAATGGCGCAACTTGGAGTACCTAATAATAATAATAATAATAATACAATTTAAAAATAACACAAGAAAAAAAAATGAATTATTCTCATAAAGTGTATTATTCCATTGGGAACGTCAGCATTTTTTTCTGTTTATTTTACAAATTCATAATGTTTTGGCTTCATTATTATTAAACACAAAATATGTCTTCAGTTGCATCACTTTCAAAAACGCGACATTTAAACCTATAATTGAGGGCCTTTCTCTATGAAGATTTTCTCTTTGGCCTGGATCATAGTGATACCCCTACGTCTCAATCGGATGAAATAATTAACATAAATAGAAGGGAAAAAATAATACAAACATTTCATCCAACGAATTAGGCCCAATGCATTCATAGAATAGAATAAAATCAGCTGATTGAAATGTACAATAAGGCAACAAAGGAATAGGTGCCTCAGTTGCCCACACCCAAAGTTAGCAGGATTTGTCTGTGTTTATTTGCGTTTTATGCCTGGACTACAACTTAACATTCACCCGGTCATATATATCCATAGCTAATACGAATTATTCTGTAAACACTTGGTGAATCAGACATCCGATCGAGTAGCTTGCCATCAGACAACTTTTAAATCAATCCCATACCTTCAAAATAAAATACTGTTCTCTTTTGGAAGGTATAGGTACTATACACCAGGACCCACATAATCTTTATAGGTCATACGTGTCAACAGTGAAAGCGTGTGTAAAAAGTGTTATTAGATGAAACTTTGTGCACATAAGACACCTAATGTGCTTGATCATAGCCAAACTTTGAGGCTTGATAAAAAAAAAAACATAAGAAAAATAAACTGTGCGCTGATAAAGAAGAAAAAAAAGTAAACTGGGCGCCCGATTTACCCACACCTTCGGTGAATGCTGAATTAACATTATACATTCTCTTTAGCACAATGCTTTTCAATCACCAGCATGGCACTGTATTGGTGAATGGTAGCCCTGCAGGCACATGAACTTGGGGGTGTTTGTGGGGAGCTACAGTATAGCCATTACTTCATAAGAAATTATAAAGTAATGTGTTTTTTTTTAATTACTTCCAACAACGTTGGAAATTATGAAGTAATGGTCATCACTCCCCACAAACATGCACAAACAAATTCAAGTGCTTATGGCAAGCCCTTATTAGGTTTAGGCACAAAATTAGAGGAGTCTGTATAACCACTGATTTGCGCGTATAAAATAACACCTATCACATTCACAATTGTTCAAATAAAACACCATATTAAGGCAAATGAATTTTTTTTTTAATTAACGATGACTTGCTTTTTAAATCATTTTCATCATGCCACTAAATTTATCATGTCTGTTTTTAGATGGCAAAACAAAGACAGAAATGCTTCTTAAACACTTTGTACAAATTTGTAGCCACAAATTAACCTTGGAATTTGTTAATCTTGTAAATTAAACTTTAAGCACTGTACTAAAAATTAAAACAACAACAAATGAATAAATAAAAAGTTTCTTGGAATGTTAACTGAATACTTAATTTAATGTACAAGTATTGAAAAGTAAAAATTACCTCCCATTTACCAGTAATTGAGACATACATGCAAACTACTGTCACTGCCTTTTTCTTATAGAGGTTGGGACAGACAGGTGAGAGAGAGGGAACATAACATGACATAAAACATGTGTTCACCCAAAGTACTAAATACAGTGATAATCCCTTTTAGGGTGCCCAACGGTCGCCTTAAGTACAGATTTTATATTTTGATGCGTGAGTTTAGATCATGGGTACTCTGTGCAGTTAACTTGTATACAGATTTCACTCTTTACCGTATTATATTACACAGCTTACACATTTTCATATTTTCCAATGCTGGTCATGTACACAAGCTTAGTCAATTTTTCTTTTGACCCAAAGCAAGTTTAAAGAGACATATCTCGTATAATCTATATGCAATGAAAACCATAAAATATATATATCCACTTCTGAAAGTTCATTTGTATTCTATCACAATAGGAATAAGGTGAACGTTTGGTTCTGCATATATCATGTCTGCTTTTTTAATCGTCGAAATTCATTTTTATTTCATAAACTTCAAAACAGACATTCACGTTTTTGTTCACTAAATATTGACACTGGTATATGCAGAATCTGAAATCAATTCAGTGACACAGTTTATCCATTTTCTGGTGAGTCAATATTTTTATTTAGAATTTGTGTCAGCACGGGTCTTGGAATTTTCTTTTTTGATCCACCAGAGACTTCGGCAAGAACAAAACAACATTTGATCAAGTTCTGCAAATAATGGTGTATCTTATTTTGTTAAGTGTAAAACATCATGCATAATTATATTTATAGCGAAAGTGCGCAAATATTAGTTTACTACCACATGTTACTCATCTAGTAGCCATGATATAGACTCAACACATACATGTATATAATGTATGCGCTTACATCCCTCAGAGGTAAGGTGGTACAGGTCATGTCCTGGTCACGAGGTAATTTTCAGAACATATGTCTGAATCTCAGAAATGAACTAGACATTTTTTTAAAAGGACAGGACATTGTGCTGCTTGACAAAATAGGTTACAGGACAATGGCTATAGATACTGGACTGAATCGGGTGTCCGATATGGATATAAGTCCCTGCATAATTAATTACAATATGTTTAAGTTTGAATAGAAATGGGCATAAATTGTCGACAACAACAAAAAACTGTACATCAATCCCTTTCACAGGACATAAAGGCGACAATGGGTTGGAGAGTGCATCAATTGAAAACTTCAGACTTGCAAAAACTATGTACAAATTCACTGTTAGGGTGACCGCAGTGGAATGATGCCTTAGGGGTGACCTCACATAAATCTGCATATAACACATGTCCAGATTCAACTGAATGTTTTAGTCTCCTCTCTGAAAATCCTTACCGGGAAGAGAGGGGACTATAAACTGATTAAAAAAAAAAACTGAATGCTTAACATAATCTGGACATTAAATGCTGTAATATAATGCAGTATGCATTCTTTAATTTTATATTGTAAAGATATACATAATTTTGATGGTCGCCCTAAGGATTACCATGTAACTGAAGTGACTTCGGGTAATTTTATCGCAATAGGAATAAGGTTTAAGAATTTGGAAAGACAGGACCATCAGTCTACATTCCAAAGTTAGACTGCTGCGCTCCCTTGTCATCTCCATCTTCCTATATGCTTGCGAAGCATGGCCCCTCACAGCAGATCTATAATGAAGAATACAAAGCATGGAGCTGAGGTGCTACAGAAGACTTCTGAGCATTTCCTATACCCAACACATCACCAATGACGAAGTCCGACAGACCATCACACAAGCCATTGGACAACACGATGACCTGCTCAAAGTGGTGAAGAAACGGAAACTCCGATGGTATGGCCTGACCAGATCATCAGGCCTTGCAAAGACCATTCTGCAAGGCACAGTGCAAGGAGGTAGAAGAGGGAGACTGAAAAAGAGGTGGGATGACAACATTCGAGAATGGACTGGTTTGACACTGAGCGATGCCATCAGGGTTGCTGAGGACAGAGAAAGATGGAGTATGCTGGTTAAACGATCATCTGTGGTGCCCCTACAATCTCCGAGTTACGGGACAAGATAGGATAGGATAGGATAGGAATAAGGTGAACTTTTGGTTCTGCTTTTTTAATCATCGAAATTTATTTTCATCTCATAAACTTCAAAACTGAAATCCACAAGCCACTCTATATACCTTTTATCTCCAAAATAAATATGAAACTGTACACATCTTGCATTTGTATGGCAATCTGATTACATTATTAAACTGATTAATGTGACAAACTGTAATGGTCCAACAGTGAGACAGATCTTGGTGTCACCACAATTATATGTGGAACATGAAGACGATTCAAACAAACTCATCTTTTAAAAACTACTTTTCACTAATAAAAATTGGAGTTTATGCACAAATTATTATGAGGTAACGGAAAAGTGTTCTTGAATTCACGTTTTTGTTCACTAAATATTGACACCGTTATATGCAGAACCTGAAATCAATTCAGTGACATTTGTCTTGCCATGTTTGAATCCAGACCTTGAAGGAATCCTTCCACAGAGGTGAGTTCACTTATGGCTAAGGGACACTGATAGACAGTCTTATTGATCAACTCAGAGCGTCCCATATGCCGGTACAATGCCTCTCGGGTCGCTGAGTCCAAGTCTTGAAGGGAGAACAGTGTCGAGGCACGGTGCAGAAACGTGTCAGCAATCAAAAGTTCAGGTTTGCTTTATTTTTATGTTTTGGGAAGTGTATAAGCTGCAAACACGGCATCTTCATCACTGTGCTTTCTTTTGACATGCCTTGGAAGTCGTGACTGCATTTCTCCACAATAGAGACATGGTCGCTTTGGTTTCTTTCCTTTCTGCAGAATGTCTGGCTTCTTTCCAGTCAGCAGATTGTTGGGTCTTTCTTCAGTTGGCAGATTTTCTGAAACACATTAAAAAAAAAAAAAAAAAAACCATTAGTTTTATGAACTTTGTCAATAATATCTTTATCTGGGCCAGCTGCTTGCCACCCCTCCTCCCCCAACAACAAAAAAGCCATAATAAATGGGACAAACCCTAACTAAAATTTTAGCCAAGTATGCCACATATACTTGTTGGGTTTACAGTCATGACTACAACTTGCCGAAATGATTGTTGACACCTGAGTTAAAATTCCATAGTAACGTTACAATGTATATAATGTTGGCCGGATTCTACAAAGGGGTGGCGGATATTTCGGTCCCCAAAACATTTCAGCCCAGTTCATTCAAACATACACACACAAATAAATAAAATAAAATGCCAAACTTTCAAGATTCATAAAAAGATTGTTTACTGACACGGCACTGCTTTCCTTAACTCCACTTTAATTTGGTTCCTCAAGTGGTTGTAAGCGGTTACAAACTAGATTCTGCATCAGATTGTAACAGTCATGGACAGCATGTATTCTATGGTTTCAGGTCAGTATTACTAGTAATAAAAAAGTGCACACTAGCATTATTCAACACTTGGCTATTTTTGCTCTAAAGACTACAGTACTGTAGGCCTGCAAATATTGAAAGGGGGAGTCAGAAGATTATGACATGATGTGCGATTGAATGCACAATAGTAATAACTTTTTGCTGCCACAGCTTTTGTGTTGCTGGGGCCAGGCCAAAAAGAAAAAAAACTTAAACCCTGGTTATTCAGACCGTTTACCATCGACTCAACAGATCCAATAAGACCACTATCCATTCTAATGCCTCAAGATAATCAAATGCGCCGATTACATTTCCTGGAAGTGGATGCGCTGAAAACAATATAAAATCTGACCACGTAAACAAATATTAAACAGATTTACCATTACTTGTTACCATTTTTAAAAATCAGATATGGCACTAACAGTGTTTTGGGACGTAAAACAGTCTCGCCCCGAGCATTTCATGAATGCCAATGCATCACAGCCTTTTCAGTCTTCTTGTTATCATGTCTGCACCAGACCAAAACTGATAGTGACTGAATCACATTTTGCTTTAATAAGATTTATTTGTTAAAGATTTATGACAAGACAGTCGCTAAGGATCAAGTCAGGGTGATGCTGCTTTGAGTTTGACACACATAAGACCTAAGTTTCAGCACAGGCTTTACATTTCAGCAACAGTAGTCAGTGTACTGACACAATGATCAACCCCTTGATTAGCCCTCCCTCCATTTCTCCTTCCCTGTACTCAACACTCACCTTCCCCTCTGGATGACTTGATCTAGCCGTGTGTGGAGGGTATGTTCCTTCTGGGACTCCTGTCATCCATCGCCCTGTCGATGTCCGGTATCTCTATCCGTTAACCGCCCGCCTTGCTTTTCCCGATCAACACCGAGTGTGCCTGCGATGCGATGTTCTCTCGGTTCACCTTGATCAAACTGTTGTTCACTTTCAGCCCACCTATAGCGGCCGGTGAATCCCGATTGACGCTGCCAGTGTACTGACCCGGCTTGTCTTTGTCCATCCAAAGGTTGAAGGTGTTGTTTTTGCTCAAGGAGAATCTGCCCTCTGCAAGGCTGCTGTTGTCGTTGGTGTTGGGGAGGACAGTGGTGTCTGGAGTTTCTGTCAGACACACAGAGAGAAACAAGTTGTGTTAATCGCCCTCGCTCACACATAATCACTTCTTTCTCAAAAAAAAAAAAATATTAAAAAAAAGGTGTGTGTGGGGTGGGGATTGGGGAGAAAGGGTGGTTGAGGGAAAGGGAGGGAGGGTAAAGATCAGATCAGTGCATTGCATGAGTGCCAAAAGGTGCGCATGGAATGGGTTGGTTGAAAGTTTTGTCAAAGTTTTGTGAATAAAATTGCTGATGGTGGATTTCGTGAATTGTGTGAATGGAAGAATGGTTGGAGAGATAACTGAGATAAATTCAGACTCAAACTGCCAATAGTTTGAGCGCTGTCGGTCTTTGATGACGAAATCTGGTCGTAAAACCAGCCCTCAAAAACGGACAAGTCGACCCCATGGTCAGCAAACTTGACAGCACAGAACACTGTCACTATAAAACGTTCAATAATTACTGCCAATATGCAGTAAAAACACTAGTGCACACGTCATATCAACCTCAAAAGCCACACTTCATAATTTAATGAAAACTGGACAGGTCAATTCCGATGTGTTGCTCGTTGTTTGTTTCGTCTGCTTCACTCTTATTGTATTTTACGCCGAGACGTGAAACTGCGAGATTAGCTTAGTCTCAAACCCAGTTTGAACACGGTAATATTAAATTGTAACGGTCGAGCCGATTTACTGAATAATATAGGCTGAACTTCACAGTCAGAAATTGGCGTAAGATCTTACGAGCGACCAAATCTACCATATTTTCGGTTTAAAATTAAAATTGAATATTTTCACTTCTTAATTCTCGTTAAGTGCATCACGTGACACGTTCTTCCTGTTCAATCGCCATTGTTTTACCACGGGGTTCGGTGCGCGAAGAAACGAAAGTTATGTCGTAACTTTTTTTTATTTTCTTACGAGAGACACAACCAATATTCGAATCTGACGAGGGACGCAAACTTATGGAATGTTTGTATAATTTAATACAATAAAGAAGGCTCGTTTATCGTTTTCTTTTGAGAAACAGATTATTAAAGTGTAAGACAGTGGGGGGCCACTGTCACTGAAGATTAAAAATAAAAGTCAAAAAACGGGGCTGAGAAAAGTTTGAAAGAAGGTTTTCTTCTCCACATGACTTTGTAGCAATATTACGAGCGACATTGAGGACAAACTTTTGCGGCTTTTCTGGGTACTATTCCAAGTTATTTCGTCTGTTGATCGAGCAATATATGGCCCAAAAGGAAAAACATTCGTTTTCAATAAGGTCTTTGATGACGAAATCTCAGTGACAGTGGTGTGAAATTTCAGTACACAATCCACATCATTAGCGTCTTCCACTAGATTTATCACAGGTACATTGTGTAATTCTTATGCGCGACACTTATAA
Organism: Oncomelania hupensis; assembly: GCA_036898135.1. Taxonomy (NCBI): domain Eukaryota; kingdom Metazoa; phylum Mollusca; class Gastropoda; order Littorinimorpha; family Pomatiopsidae; genus Oncomelania; species Oncomelania hupensis. The sequence continues at coordinate 65,396,041 of CM072520.1, read as the reverse complement.
CATTGTCTGTTGTATAATGTAAATAAAATTAAAAAATCCTAATATAATGATAATAATAAATAAATATTTGTTTTCTGTGCATTCCCTGTGTATGGTTGAGTCATTCAGCATCATAAAACTCTGTTCTGCTTTAGTTGTGAATTTACAGCAAAATCTGAAAAGTTTTGTTTGTGTCGCTCATCAGGTATTACAACACAAACTTCAAAGCACTGCTCACTGCATTGGAAAACAATATTTGAAAGAAATAAATTCTATGGTACAAAGAGGTGGTCTAGACACACATTTGTCATAGTAGTAATCAGTCCTAGTCATTTGATTTATATAGCAAATTCCTTGTTCATGTCGTAATACCTGATGAGCGACATACCGCACATTTTCATGTTCAAAGCCTATTTTCTCAATAATTAGTTTTGTTATTATATTTTAATTTGGCACACACATGACAAACACTGAAAGCAATCTGACAGCACAAAAAGAATGGACAAAATACATGATTGATATTTAAGGCCTACTGTCCACTTTCTGAGCTCACCTTTTGGCACACATGTTCACTTTCGCAAACTTAATTTTTTTTTAAATTTAACCATTGGCCGCAAAGCAATGACGATTTTCTGACGGTCAGATATTATTGGAAATTACCTATTGATTTCCTGATCAACCGTTCTTTTGCCTACACCAAACCCAACCTAATCACTACTAAAGTTAAAGTTTTACTTGCCGATCAGAATTTCTACTAGAATAGTACACAAAACACTCTCAGAGTAGCGTAATGATAAACTGGTGTGCTGCAATTTATGGAGAAAGCAGACGACTCAGATTAAAAGACAAGGGTATGGCAACAAATAAATTGTGTAAATTGTGATGTGGAAATGCAACATGTCTTACCTGCCATTGAATTTCTTTGTTGTTCCAAAGCCACCTGCACCATTCTATTTCGTCTGTAATAATCAAATGGCTTGTATAATTGCTGTCCTGAAAGCAAAACAAAAGTTCAAAACACAACTCTTTTCAAATTAATGTCTTTCACTTGCAATTTTGAAGCAAACAAGAGGTTTTACAATTCTTCATTTGCAATTTGAAGACTCACAAGTTTCAGTTTTGTCTGCTCTCTTTTATTTTTTGTGCCATGAGCCCAAAATGGTGACTGACACATTGCACAATTTAGAAAGACAGAGGCTATTCATGGGGCTCCCTACCATATCCTGTCCCGTAACTCGGAGGTCGTAGGGGCACCACAGATGATAGTTTAACCAGCATACTCCATCTTTCTCTGTCCTCAGATTTTATTCACAGGGCATTATTATTATTATTATTTGTTATTTATTTACTTATTTATATTAAACCCAGCGCTGTGATCATGCTTTTTTTATGAGTTCTTAAATTTTCATTCATTTATTCATTGATTTTTCCCCAAATATGGCTGACTGGTTAATGTGAGCAATAGTGTTGTTTTTTGCAGACAGTAGTCAGTAAGCAACACATCATATCCTGCGTCTTTTATAAATATTGAGGGTGGAGGGGTTGGGGAGGGCGATTTTAATTTGGTAATCTCCGCGTTTGAAGTTGTAGGATAGCAATTTAAGTTATGATCGCTGTGTTGCTGTTAGTAACTTCCTGTTTTCTCTTGAAGATCCCCTGTAACTTGAGATTAAACAGTGATTATCCGTACTGGTCCAGTGGTTTAGTGCTTTGGAGAGTGGATTTTGCAAGATGTGGTGTTATGTAAGGGAAGTGGTTCAAATCTGCTCAAGGTTCTTTTTTTTTTCTTGGCTTCTTTTTATGTATTTTATCTTTCTCATTTTATTTTTTTCTAAGAAAATACTAAATGAGCATAAAAAAGAATAGGAAACTCCAAAATATTTAAAATGCATCAGTAATATCATTTTAAGCATTTTATAGCATTATACCATTTTGTACTGAAAAGAACCAGAGAGTATTTGAACTCTCGACCGTCATCTTTTTTTTTTAATAGATCTATACCAATGATACAATACTATGCCATGGCAAAGAACTCATTTACTTTGTCAATTTACCGCACATTTCTGAAGTTACTCTTTTGGTCAGACTGACATCACATTCACACCTAATTGAGGTGTCGGGGTAAATTGTTGATAGTCGGCAACAGTAACAAGACTTACACACGGCTTATGTTCTCATGTTGTGAGACTATCTTCAAGCAACAAACCAAAAATTAACTTCAGCAATAGCGGAAAGCTTGAGGAAAACATTGACACAAGTTAGACTGATGTTTGGCCAGGAATACAGGAGCTGTTTTTCATTAATTTGAGAGTACAGTAGTATACATTATTTAGAATACATAAATTTGTACAGTATACAGTACAGTATTATGTATTGTATTACACATGCAGTACTAGTACTACTGTATTCTACAATCCTGTTTATCCATTTCGTCATTTTATTCTGAAAAGCGTGTTTGGCGGTATTGATTTGGGTTGTGATAAATTGAAAGCTATTGTGTTGTGCGGTCTCAGTCTTACCAAAGAGCTTATTTACACTGACTGATCGAAACAGTGAAACTGAAAGTCAAGGACATTGGGACGTTCATAGACTTTTGTTTGGAAAGAGGGAAATTGATCATTGGAAAGAGCAAAAATTAGGAATCCAATGGTATATAATACTTTTTTGTGAGTCAGTTTTGAAGGAAGTGATAAGGAAGTTGGGAGATACCATCCACATGTCGAAGAAGACCCATCTGACTTGTCGTAATGTCGGTTTTCCTTTACCGATTTGATCCATTCTGGTTTGTAAAACATCGTAATTCATATCAACATTCACAACTGCAGGCAACTTGCTAATTGAGTTGAAAATGGGTCCTTACAAAAGCTTTTTCAAGCTTTCCCGATGCGCGAGTAAAAAAACTATGAATGATCACTAAACAGTAAACTAAAGTAAATCATGCCTTTGTGAACTTTGTCTGCACTGTGACCAACTTTGAACGAAACGCTTCGATTCGATCTTTACTGATCACTTCATACATTTTTAAGAGGATAACCAAGCGTCTAATAATTCATCAATAGGCAAACAGAATCAATGCTAACATAAAATCACATTATTGATTAGATTAAAAATTGCAAACTTACCAATTTACTCCATTTCGAAAACATTGTCAGTTGCGTACGTGATTGCCATAGTCCAATCTCGATGAGTTGCGAGTAACGTCCCTTTGACAAGGCGTATATTTTTCACAAAGAGAAAGGGAGACATGGGTTTTTGGCTCTGAACATGTTTCTTCCTTGTAAATAAAATCGTTGATTTTGATCGATTATTTGGTGTTTCTTCAATAATTGTGCATGATTTTAAAAGATATATTTACGAAATGAATAATATTTTCCAACTTTTTTCATGGTCACCTGATGTCCTAAATGTTATGTGGTCACCCCAAATACCACAACACAAACTACCCCCTAATAAGAATATTCATGACCACAAACCATTCGCTCCTTGAAATTGTGTTGCCCAATCAAAACAGAACCTTTCAGCGCCGAAATACAGTCTGTCACGTGTTTCATTCTCGCGGCAGAGGAAAAAACTTTTGGGCGACCGATTTTCGGTCACCCTATGACCCAAATACAGTAAAAAGCACTTTTTGGGTGCCCAAAGGTCGCCTGAAGTACTGATTTGTACATATATATATATATATATATATATATATATATATATATATATATATATATATATATATATATATATATATATATATATATATAAGTACAAATTCACTGTTAGGGCGACCGCAGTGGAATGATGCCTTAGGGTGACCTCACATTACTCTGCATGTAACACATGTCCAGATTCAACTGAATGCTTAACATAACCTACACATTAAATGCTGTAATATAATGCAGTATGCATTCTTTAATTTTATATTTTAAAGATATACATAATTTTGCTGGTCGCCCTAAGGATTACCATGTAATTTAGGTGACTTCGGGTGACCACTGTAAAAATGCTACTTTGAGTGACCGTGTAAAACACATACCTTGGGTGACCACTGATAATGTTTATTAGTGGTGTACAAAATGCCTTGTGTTTGCATCCTATTAGTTAATTCGGTTGTATTGTTGTTCGTGTTATCACTATCCTCACTAATTTTGTTCCCCTACATCATCATGAAGCTTGGTTTTGTATCCCTCTTGTTATTATTATTTGTTGCAGTAGTACTGTTATTATTATTGTTATCATTGTTACCATATATTATTTGTCTTTTTGTGTTGCTGTTGTTGTATTATTTTTAGTAGCTGTATTGTTATTAATATTATCATTTTTATAATTACTCTTATGACTATGATTATTATTATTAGTGTTATTATTATTAAATCACCTTTTTTTCAAATGAATGTACGTCTTTTTTTTTATTTATTTAGATTTTTGTAAAATGTAGTTCCTACATCAAGATGCCACAATAGAAATAATATTACGTAACGATGTGGGAAAAAAAGAAGTAGGAATCCCTTTTCATTGACATGCATACTGAAATGTGGGTCTGTGTTTTAAATGAAATGAATTAGTATTATATAGTGCAGCTACAGTTTGAAGATCTGCTCATAGTGCTGGCCAATTGCTTCTTTTTTTACAATGAGAATAGCAGATGTGCAAATTTTTATGGGTTGAATGGCCATCATCAGCATAAAATAAAACAAGTTTTTACCATGTAAATGCTCTTCACAGCATAGAAAACATTTTAAATTCACTTTACTTTTTTAACAATTGCATGTACGCTGCACTAATGTCATCCACATCAGAACACGCCATAGTCTAAGTCATTTGTCACTGGCAGGCAATCAAAATCCCATCTAAACACAAAATGGGAGCTGACATCAAAATCTATGTCTTCTTTTTTTGGCCAACGAAACACGTCTTCTTCTGAGAGAGCGACCAGCTGGAGGAGTAGTCGATTTGTACACAACAAGTCTGATGGGGGCGTGGTGGAGCACCTTGATCGCTTGGTTGGCAGCTAGGAAAGTCAGTTTCAGTTTGTTGTATGTTTCATCAGCTACATAAAAAAGAAAAAATAGGACAGCATTGCATTAATATGACACAGAAGGCAAAAAAAAAAAGAAAGAAAGAAAGAAAAAGAAAAGTTCAAGAAAAAAAGCAGTGGGGTGGTGAGTGAATAGAGGAAAGGGCAAATCAAAATATTATGACAAGAACTATGGATCATCAATATAATAATAATAATAATAATAATAATAATAATAATAATAATAATAATAATAATAATAATAATAATAATAATAATAATAAATCTTTACAATGGCAACCATAAACATTAAAACTATACAACATAGTTTTTCATATCAAACAACTGTTAAACCTAAATAACATACAAATGAACAACAATGGCATAAAAGTAAAGATAAAACCAAAGTAAAATGTAATCACTATTGCTTTTTTTTAAATTATTATCGCATATATCAGTAAAATTAATGTACACAAAAAAAAATATCGATCAATCTTGCCTAAGTAAAAGTACTAAAACTAAAAGTTAAAATTATATTTGGCTGCAATTTAATTTATGTTTAAAAACATTGGGTCTTGAAGTAATTGGGAGAGATTTGGATGCTTGCAGAACAGCTCAAATAAAAAATCAATAACAAAAATAGCTTCAACACAAATTGCCCGAAAACATATAGGCTTAACCACTGCCGCAAGTTTCTAGCTCACTAGCTGTAAATGAAAACGAAAGTAAACAGTGCTGAAGTCACGTGACTTAGCAAGATCGTTTTTTTTCTAAAGTCCCTGTGCATATTTTACCCCAATGGAATATATGCTAAGAATCTTTAATATATGCAGATACAATTTGTTAAGAGTTAAATCTGGTGGAAAAGGTGTATCTTAATTAATTTCACATATTTTTGACCATACCATTCAACCTACATCGATTCTCGATTGTCAACTTCCGGTCTTCAAATAATTGCTAAACAATTGGCCTATCATTAGAAAAAATATATTTATCGACAATACAAACGTTAATTACAAGTATTTAAAGGCTAAACTTACCAACAAGTGCCTTTAGATTGACTTGTGATGACATGCAAGAAGATACACTGACGATCGACTGAAGCGGTTCAGTCTCCTCGATCGTTTACATCGTACTCCGTCATTACCGACGCACATTGGTAGCTGTCGCGCTCAACACCACTCTCCATTTCTAAATAATCTCAGCTAGTGTGAACTCAAAAATCCTAAACTGATTACATATTATTGTAGAAAAAGGATTTGCCTTTCCAACGAGCTACTTTTTAAACAGATCAATTCAGTAGACGCTGTATATCTTGACCTTAGCAAGGCATTCGATACTGTACCACATCGCAGACTTTTACAGAAACTAAAAGGTTATGGCATAAGTGGCAGCCCACTTGCATGGATAAGGAGTTTCTTGACTGACAGGACCCAGTACGTGACTGTTAACGGTAACAGCTCTGACAAAATAAGTGTTACAAGCGGTGTCCCTCAGGGGAGCGTGTTGGGGCCGACATTATTTATATATTTCATAAACGACATGCCAGAGAATGTAGAGTGTGACATAAAGATATTTGCTGATGACACAAAGGCATATGCAGAGGTTGATGAAACTGAGGAGTCTAAGGAGAGAATGCAACAATGCATTGACAAATTGGTTGAATGGACAGAGACATGGCTACTTAAATTTAACAGTGAAAAATGTAAGGTGTTACATTTGGGCAAAAATAATCCCCAGCATGAGTTCTTTATGAATGATGGTAAAGAAAGGTGTAAGATTGAGACAACTGGTGCAGAGAGAGATCTTGGAGTGATAGTGGATACAGAGCTCAGCTTTGAGAATCACATTGAGAGTACTGTTAAGAAAGCCAACAAAATATCAGCCCTGCTTGTAAGAACTATAAGTAACAAATCCAAGGACATAATGGTCCCCCTCTTTAAGGCCCTTATACGTCCCATCTTGGAGTACGCTAACCCTGTCTGGTGCCCATATTTAAGGAGGCATGTTGACTTGATCGAGGGTGTCCAGCGCAGATCTGTGGAATGTCAGGGCTCTCCTACAAGGAGAGACTGAAGTCACTGAGGTTACCCAGCTTAGAATATAGGAGACAGCGGGGTGATTTAATCGAAATTTTTACAATTGTGCACAAATTGTATGATCCTTTAACCACTTGTTCTCTTTTAAATTTTAATGATGTTGGTTTAACACGAGGTCACAAATTTAAACTTACTAAAACTTTTAATAATACTCGTAAATTTAATAAGTATTTTACTAATAGAGTGGTAACCCCTTGGAATGACCTGACTGCCGAGGCTATGGATGCTGGATCACTTATAATGCGTTCAAAAATAGTCTGGACAAATTGTTTAAGGATAGCATCTACTCCACCAAGTTGGAGGTTAAAAAATTCTAAATTGGTAGGCACTGATGCCAGGGGCTGGGTCTTGGGACCCTCATTAAGATTAATTATGAGGGCCAAAGGCTTTTAGCCTGCACGCCGAACTATGCTATGCTAACTATGCTATGCTATGCTAGTAGAAGCTATCTAAAAAAAGCAACAAAAAGTTCCACAACAGATCACTAAATGAATTTCCCACTGAATTAAAAAAAATTGCACCAGAAGAAAGCCAAAATAGTACAGATTCTTTCATTTGTCGATTGTTTGGTTGGAGACTAATTCCCTAACTGAGATTTCATTTTGTATGGAGGTGGGGTTGAGAGCGCCCTGTGAAGATGGTGTCTGCCACAACCGAGGCAGTGCATCGCAAAACACGTTTCGTACTTTGAAACTTGGATATCTTTCACTCAAAGAAACACACGCATAAAAGATAAAAGGCTCAGGCATTTATTTGGTATGCTTTTATTCAACATCAGGCAAAACAATCAAGAGAACAATTGCAGTGAAAGTGGCCCTTTTGGCCCATAGGGCGGACACAGTAATGGCGCAACTTGGAGTACCTAATAATAATAATAATAATAATAAATACAATTTAAAAATAACACAAGAAAAAAATGAATTATTATTATAAAGTGTATTATTCCATTGGGAACGTCAGCATTTTTTTTCTGTTTATTTTACAAATTCATAATGTTTTGGCTTCATTATTATTAAACACAAAATATGTCTTCAGTTGCATCACTTTCAAAAACGCGACATTTAAACCTATAATTGAGGGCCTTTCTCTATGAAGATTTTCTCTTTGGCCTGGATCATAGTGATACCCCTACGTCTCAATCGGATGAAATAATTAACATAAATAGAAGGGAAAAAATAATACAAACATTTCATCCAACGAATTAGGCCCAATGCATTCATAGAATAGAATAAAATCAGCTGATTGAAATGTACAATAAGGCAACAAAGGAATAGGTGCCTCAGTCGCCCACACCCAAAGTTAGCAGGATTTGTCTGTGTTTATTTGCGTTTTATGCCTGGACTACAACTTAACATTCACCCGGTCATATATATCCATAGCTAATACGAATTATTCTGTAAACACTTGGTGAATCAGACATCCGATCGAGTAGCTTGCCATCAGACAACTTTTAAATCAATCCCATACCTTCAAAATAAAATACTGTTCTCTTTTGGAAGGTATAGGTACACCAGGACCCACATAATCTTTATAGGTCATACGTGTCAACAGTGAAAGCGTGTGTAAAAAGTGTTATTAGATGAAACTTTGTGCACATAAGACACCTAATGTGCTTGATCATAGCCAAACTTTGAGGCTTGATAAAAAAAAAACATAAGAAAAATAAACTGTGCGCTGATAAAGAAGAAAAAAAAGTAAACTGGGCGCCCGATTTACCCACACCTTCGGTGAATGCTGAATTAACATATCTATACATTCTCTTTAGCACAATGCTTTTCAATCACCAGCATGGCACTGTATTGGCAAATGGTAGCCCTGCAGGCACATGAACTTGGGGGTGTTTGTGGGGAGCTACAGTATAGCCATTACTTCATAAGAAATTATAAAGTAATGTTTTTTTTTTAATTACTTCCAACAACGTTGGAAATTATGAAGTAATGGTCATCACTCCCCACAAACATGCACAAACAAATTCAAGTGCTTATGGCAAGCCCCTATTAGGTTATAGGCACAAAATTAGAGGAGTCTGTATAACCACTTGATTTGCGCGTATAAAATAACACCTATCACATTCACAATTGTTCAAATAAAACACCATATTAAGGCAAATGAATTGTTTTTCAAATTAACGATGACTTGCTTTTTAAATCATTTTCATCATGCCACTAAATTTATCATGTCTGTTTTTAGATGGCAAAACAAAGACAGAAATGCTTCTTAAACACTTTGTACAAATTTGTAGCCACAAATTAACCTTGGAATTTGGTAATCTTGTAAATTAAACTTTAAGCACTGTACTAAAAATTAAAACAACAACAAATGAATAAATAAAAAGTTTCTTGGAATGTTAACTGAATACTTAATTTAATGTACAAGTATTGAAAAGTAAAAATTACCTCCCATTTACCAGTAATTGAGACATACATACAAACTACTGTCACTGCCTTTTTCTTATAGAGGTTGGGACAGACAGGTGAGAGAGAGGGAACATAACATGACATAAAACATGTGTTCACCCAAAGTACTAAATACAGTGATAATCCCTTTTAGGGTGCCCAACGGTCGCCTTAAGTACAGATTTTATATTTTGATGTGCGAGTCTAGATCATGGGTACTCTGTGCAGTTAACTTGTATACAGATTTCACTCTTTACCGTATTATATTACACAGCTTACACATTTTCATATTTTCCAATGCTGGTCATGTACACAAGCTTAGTCAATTTTTCTTTTGACACAAAGGAGGTTTAAAGAGACATATCTCGTATAATCTATATGCAATGAAAACCAAAAAATATATATATCCACTTCTGAAAGTTCATTTGTATTCTATCACAATAGGAATAAGGTGAACGTTTGGTTCTGCATATATCATGTCTGCTTTTTTAATCGTCGAAATTCATTTTTATTTCATAAACTTCAAAACAGACATTCACGTTTTTGTTCACTAAATATTGACACTGGTATATGCAGAATCTGAAATCAATTCAGTGACACAGTTTATCCATTTTCTGGTGAGTCAATATTTTTATTTAGAATTTGTGTCAGCACGGGTCTTGGAATTTTCTTTTTTGATCCACCAGACTTCGGCAAGAACAAAACAACATTTGATCAAGTTCTGCATATAATGGTGTATCTTATTTTGTTAAGTGTAAAACATCATGCATAATTATATTTATAGCGAAAGTGCGCAAATATTAGTTTACTACCACATGTTACTCATCTAGTAGCCATGATATAGACTCAACACATACATGTATATAATGTATGCGCTTACATCCCTCAGAGGTAAGGTGGTACAGGTCATGTCCTGGTCACGAGGTAATTTTCAGGACATATGTCTGAATCTCAGAAATGAACTAGACATTTTTTTTAAAAGGACAGGACATTGTGCTGCTTGACAAAATAGGTTACAGGACAATGGCTATAGATACTGGACTGAATAGGGTGTCCGATATGGATATTAGTCCCTGCATAATTAATTACAATATGTTTAAGTTTGAATAGAAATGGGCATAAATTGTCGACAACAACAAAAAACTGTACATCAATCCCTTTCACAGGACATAAAGGCGACAATGGGTTGGAGAGTGCATCAATTGAAAACTTCAGACTTGCAAAAACTATGTACAAATTCACTGTTAGGGTGACCGCAGTGGAATGATGCCTTAGGGTGACCTCACATAAATCTGCATATAACACATGTCCAGATTCAACTGAATGCTTAACATAATCTGGACATTAAATGCTGTAATATAATGCAGTATGCATTCTTTAATTTTATATTGTAAAGATATACATAATTTTGCTGGTCGCCCTAAGGATTACCATGTAACTGAAGTGACTTCGGGTAATTTTATCGCAATAGGAGTAAGGTTTAAGAATTTGGAAAGACAGGACCATCAGTCTACATTCCAAAGTTAGACTGCTGCGCTCCCTTGTCATCTCCATCTTCCTATATGCTTGCGAAGCATGGCCCCTCACAGCAGATCTATAACGAAGAATACAAAGCATGGAGCTGAGGTGCTACAGAAGACTTCTGAGCATTTCCTATACCCAACACATCACCAATGACAAAGTCCGACAGACCATCACACAAGCCATTGGACAACACGATGACCTGCTCACAGTGGTGAAGAAACGGAAACTCCGATGGTATGGCCTGACCAGATCATCAGGCCTGGCAAAGACCATTCTGCAAGGCACAGTGCAAGGAGGTAGAAGAAGAGGGAGACTGAAAAAGAGGTGGGATGACAACATTCGAGAATGGACTGGTTTGACACTGAGCGACGCCATCAGGGTTGCTGAGGACAGAGAAAGATGGAGTATGCTGGTTAAACGATCATCTGTGGTGCCCCTACAATCTCTGAGTTTCGGGACAAGATAGGATAGGATAGGAATAAGGTGAACTTTTGGTTCTGCTTTTTTAATCATCGAAATTTATTTTCATCTCATAAACTTCAAAACTGAAATCCACAAGCCACTCTATATACCTTTTATCTCCAAAATAAATATGAAACTGTACACATCTTGCATTTGTATGGCAATCTGATTACATTATTAAACTAATTAATGTGACAAACTGTAATGGTCCAACAGTGAGACAGATCTTGGTGTCACCACAATTATATGTGGAACATGAAGACGATTCAAACAAACTTATCTTTTAAAAACTACTTTTCACTAATAAAAATTGGAGTTTATGCACAAATTATTATGAGGTAACGGAAAAGTGTTCTTGAATTCACGTTTTTGTTCACTAAATATTGACATCGTTATATGCAGAACCTGAAATCAATTCAGTGACATTTGTCTTGCCATGTTTGAATCCAGACCTTGAAGGAATCCTTCCACAGAGGTGAGTTCACTTATGGCTATGGGACACTGATAGACAGTCTTATTGATCAACTCAGAGCGTCCCATATGCCGGTACAATGCCTCTCGGGTCGCTGAGTCCAAGTCTTGAAGGGAGAACAGTGTCGAGGCACTGTGCCGAAACTTGTCAGCAATCAAAAGTTCAGGTTTGCTTTATTTTTATGTTTTGGGAAGTGTATAAGCTGCAAACACGGCATCTTCATCACTGTGCTTTCTTTTGACATGCCTTGGAAGTCGTGACTGCATTTCTCCACAATAGAGACATGGTCGCTTTGGTTTCTTTCCTTTCTGCAGAATGTCTGGCTTCTTTCCAGTCAGCAGATTGTTGGGTCTTTCTTCAGTTGGCAGATTTTCTGAAACACATTTAAAAAAAACAACAACAACAAAAACATTAGTTTTATGAACTTTGTCAACAATATCTTTATCTGGGCCAGCTGCTTGCCACCCCTCCTCCCCCCAACAACAAAAAAGCCATAATAAATGGGACAAACCCTAACTAAAAATTTAGCCAAGTATGCCACATATACTTGTTGGGTTTACAGTCATGACTACAACTTGCCGAAATGATTGCTGACACCCAATAAAAATTCCATAGTAACGTTACAATGTATATAATGTTGGCCGGATTCTACAAAGGGGTGGCGGATATTTCGGTCCCCAAAACATTTCAGCCCAGTTCATTCAAACATACACACACAAATAAATAAAATAAAATGCCAAACTTTCAAGATTCATAAAAAGATTGTTTACTGACACGGCACTGCTTTCCTTAACTCCACTTTATTTTGGTTCCTCAAGTGGTTGTGAGCGGTTACAAACTAGATTTTGTATCAGATTGTAACAGTCATGGACAGCATGTATTCTATGGTTTCAGGTTAGTATTATTAATAAAAAAAAGTGCACACTAGCATTATTCAACACTTGGCTATTTTTGCTCTAAAGACTACAGTACTGTAGGCCTGCAAATATTGAAAGGGGGAGTCAGAAGATTATGACATGATGTGCGATTGAATGCACAATAGTAATAACTTTTTGCTGCCACAGCTTTTGTGTTGCTGGGGCCAGGCCAAAAAGAAAAAAAACTTAAACCCTGGTTATTCAGACCGTTTACCTTCGACTGAACAGATCCAATAAGACCACTATCCATTCTAATGCCTCAAGATAATCAAATGCGCCGATTAGATTTCCTGGAAGTGGATGCGCTGAAAACAATATAAAACCTGACCACGTAAACAAATATTAAACAGATTTACCATTACTTGTTACCATTTTTAAAAATCAGATATGGCACTAACAGTGTTTTGGGACGTAAAACAGTCTCGCCCCGAGCATTTCATGAATGCCAATGCGTCACAGCCTTTTCAGTCTTCTTGTTATCATGTCCGCACCAGACCAAAACTGATAGTGACTGAATCACATTTTGCTTTAATAAGATTTATTTGTTAAAGATGTATGACAAGACAGTCGCTAAGGATCAAGTCAGGGTGATGCTGCTTTGAGTTTGACACACATAAGACCTAAGTTTCAGCACAGGCTTTACATTTGAGCAACAGTAGTCAGTGTACTGACACAATGATCAACCCCTTGATTAGCCCTCCCTCCATTTCTCCTTCCCTGTACTCAACACTCACCTTCCCCTCTGGATGACTTGATCTAGCAGTGTGTGGAGGGTATGTTCCTTCTGGGACTCCTGTCATCCATCGCCCTGTCGAGGTCCGGTATCTCCATCCTTTAACCGCCCGCCTTGCTTTTCCCGATCAACACTGAGTGTGCCTGCAATGTGATGTTCTCTCGGTTCACCTTGATCAAACTGTTGTTCACTTTCAGCCCACCTATAGCGGCCGGTGAATCCCGATTGACGCTGCCAGTGTACTGACCCGGCTTGTCTTTGTCCATCCAAAGGTTGAAGGTGTTGTTTTTGCTCAAGGAGAATCTGCCCTCTGCAAGGCTGCTGTTGTCGTTGGTGTTGGGGAGGACAGTGGTGTCTGGAGTTTCTGTCAGACACACAGAGAGAAACAAGTTGTGTTAATCGCCCTCGCTCACACATAATCACTTCTTTCTAAAAAAAAAAAATATATTAAAAAAAAGGTGTGTGTGTGGGGTGGGGATTGGGGAGAAGGGGTGGTTGAGGGAAAGGGAGGGAGGGTAAAGATCAGAGCAGTGCATTGCATTTATGTTCACTTTCGCAAACTTAATTTTGTTTTTAAATTTAACCATTGGCCGCAAAGCAATGACGATTTTCTGACGGTCAGATATTATTGGAAATTACCTATTGATTTCCTGATCAACAGTTCTTTTGCCTACACCAAACCCAACCTAATCACTACTAAAGTTAAAGTTTTACTTGCCGATCAGAATTTCTACTAGAATAGTACACAAAACACTCTCAGAGTAGCGTAATGATAAACTGGTGTGCTGCAATTCATGGAGAAAGCAGAAGACTCAGATTAAAAGACAAGGGTATGGCAACAAATACATTGTGTAAATTGTGATGTGGAAATGCAACATGTCTTACCTGCCATTGAATTTCTTTGTTTTTCCAAAGCCACCTGCACCATTCTATTTCGTCTGTAATAATCAAATGGCTTGTATAATTGCTGTCCTGAAAGCAAAACAAAAGTTCAAAACACAACTCTTTTCAAATTAATGTCTTTCACTTGCAATTTTGAAGCAAACAAGAGGTTTTACAATTCTTCATTTGCAATTTGAAGACTCACAAGTTTCAGTTTTGTCTGCTCTCTTTTATTTTTTGTGCCATGAGCCCAAAATGGTGACTGACACATTGCACAATTTAGAAAGACAGAGGCTATTCATGGGGCTCCCTACGAATAGCCTCAGATTCTATTCCTATCATATCCTGTCCCGTAACTCGGAGGTCGTAGGGGCACCACAGATGATAGTTTAACCAGCATACTCCATCTTTCTCTGTCCTCAGATTCTATTCACAGGGCATTATTATTATTATTATTATTATTATTATTATTATTATTATTATTATTATTATTATTATTATTATTATTATTTGTTATTTATTTACTTATTTCTATTAAACCCAGCGTTGTGATCATGCTTTTTTTATGAGTTCTTAAATTTTCATTCATTTATTCATTTATTTTTCCCCAAATATGGCTGACTGGTTAATGTGAGCAATAGTGTTTTTTTTTTCAGACAGTAGTCAGTAAGCAACACATCATATCCTGCGTCTTTAAAAGTTTTATAAATATTGAGGGTGGAGGGGTTGGGGAGGGCAATTTTAATTTGGTAATCTCCGCGTTTGAAGTTGTAGGATAGCAATTTAAGTTATGATCGCTGTGTTGCTGTTAGTAACTTCCTACCCCTTGGGGTCATGAGCAATCTTGCCACTGTAGATTGTTCAAACCTATAAAGGGAACAGTGAAAGCCACAGTTGAAAACCTGTCTTTCCTTTATAGGCAAGACAGATTCACTGCGGCAACAGTACCCCCGTTGGAGTGCCGGGGGTTTTCAGTATAAATAGTATCCCCACTTTATGGAAATTTAGTGCTTTAAATTCCCACTGTCGCTGTCTTCCTCATTTACTCTTTCCTATTCCTGCTCTGTCCTTCACTCTGCTATACTATCTTCTTCTTCGCTAGATCAATGACCTACCTTTTTTCTTGAAAACTCTTCATGGACAAGACTCCTTGTTTGTGTATGAGGTCTGTTGGATCAGCTTGGGAGTGTTGGACGCTTTCTGCCGGGTGGTCACTCGGGCTTCCTATGATTGTACTATTTAGCACTATAGGCATTTTATATGTATGTGTTTGGTTAATGATTTATAATGATGTTTGTATTCTATTTTGTTTTTGTAACCGGGGTGTTCGCGTAGTTGAGGTCAACCCTCAGCCGTCCCCTGCGTGGGATGTCTTTATTGTAAAGTGACTAGCCGGTGGAGGGCATTCAATTTTCCCACTGGGGTTGTTTCAGCAGATCTTTTATGCGGATCGGGGGTTGTCCGGTCCTGATTTGGCTCGGAAGAGTCCGCTGGACCTAAAGCAACAATAAATCAATCAATCAATCAGTAACTTCCTGTTTTCTCTTGAAGATCCCCTGTAACTTGAGATTAAACAGTGATTATCCGTACTGGTCCAGTGGTTAAGTGCTTTGGAGAGTGGATTTTGCAAGATGTGGTGTTATGTAAGGGAAGTGGTTCAAATCTGCTCAGGGTTCTTTTTTTTCTTCTTGGCTCCTTTTTATGTATTTTATCTTTCTCATTTTATTTTTTTCTAAGAAAATACTAAATGAGCATAAAAAAAGAATAGGAAACTCCAAAATATTTAAAATGCATCAGTAATATCATTTTAAGCATTTTATAGCATTATACCATTTTGTACTGAAAAGAACCAGAGAGTATTTGAACTCTCGACCGTCATCTTTTTTTTTTAAATAGATCTATACCAATGATACAATACCATGCCATGGCAAAGAACTCATTTACTTTGTCAATTTACAGCACATTTCTGAAGTTACTCTTTTGGTCAGACTGACATCACATTCACACCTAATTGAGGTGTCGGGGTAAATTGTTGATAGTCGGCAACAGTAACAAGACTTACACACTACTTATGTTCTCATGTTGTGAGACTATCTTCAAGCAACAAACCAAAAATTAACTTCAGCAATAGCGGAAAGCTTGAGGAAAACATTGACACAAGTTAGACTGATGTTTGGCCAGGAATACAGGAGCTGTTTTTCATTAATTTGAGTGTACAGTATTTTACATACATTATTTAGAATACATAAATTTGTACAGTATACAGTACAGTATAATGTATTGTATTCTCGAGGTCGGACATCCGGGTCATAATCACGTGACTTTAGCATAGCAACAGTGGCTTGGGGGAAAAAGCCCCTACTTTCAATACAGAGAAGATGCCGAAAAATTGTTGCGTACAAGGCTGTATAGCCAATATTTATAAGAATCCGGACCGGAAGTTTTTTATGATGCCCATTGAAAAGATGAGACGCAAAAAATGGCTTCTTGCTATCGGAAGAGCGCTAGTTCAGTTGGATGGAACAGTCAACAGAGACAAGTTGTGGTCGCCGAAATCTTCTGACGTTTACGTCTGCTCACTGCATTTCATTACAGGCACGAGTTGTAGACTAGTATTCCACCCGTTGAAATTATAAAAAGAAATAAATCGTAAAAATTCACAGGTAAAGATTATTTAATCACAGTGGGTGACGGTCAAGTATGTTGTGAACAAGAGAAAGACTTAGGTAAATTACCTTTGATACTAGGCTATAGCAGGGCTATTCTGACTTCACACTTGGTAAATTATCTAATAGACTAATATTTCAATCTTTTCTCGTAGGATAAATTTTGAATTTTGGGCAACACTAGTTTAGTTTAGTTTAGTTTAATAGATTAACGTCCCCGGACACATAAGCGTACAGGGGACGATGATGGGCAACACTTTTTTTTGTGTGTGTGCTCTTTTTTGTACGTGCTCAGTTGCTGCAGACTGTCTTTTAAACAAAGGGTACCAAATAATGTTGCCATATTCAAGATGGGGTCTAACCAAACATAAATTATAAAAATATAAATTAAATATAAATTAAATATTAATTAAATTAAATCAAATATAAATTATAAAAATGTAAAAGATTGACTTGGTAAATCAATATAATAATATATACTTATAGAAAACTTCGTTTAATAATACCAAGCAAATTATTTGCTTTAATAGCTTTGGACACTAATATGGATATAAAAACCTAGCTTAGTAATATAGTGTCAAAAGTAATACTGAAGTCTTTCTCTTTCTTTTACATTATATGACAACAAAACTTGTCTGTCACCCACAGTCATTAAATAAATTTTACTGGTATTATTATTACCTATATGAATTACTTTAGATATCATTAAAGTAAAGCTGTAAGGTTTCACAACATATTTGAAGTTGAATTAAATCCCTTTGTAAAAAATATTTTTTTTTTAATTTTAAGGTATGCTAGTTTCTCTGAGTATGGAAAAAAAATTGTAGCCTGCTACTCCCTTCTTGCTTTATTTATAAAGTATTATTCTTGTCAACCAAATAAATGTTTGTTAAATTAATGACTCAGAAATTGTACTTTTAGTCATGCTGTAATATACTTTGTTGAATGTTTTGATCAAAACATGCGGCAGTGAGAAATGTAGAGAGATCAGAGTATCTAAAAGATGATATGGCATCTAATGAATTAAAAGAGAAACTAAAATGCTGATTATCTGATCCGCTGGCTATAAATGTAAGTACAACGTGATACGAACATAAGGAAGCCAGAAATGTAGGCTATAGATAGCGGTTTTTTTTTTGTTGTTTTTTTTTAGTTTCCAACTTAAAGTCACCATCCAAATCGTAAAGGTAACTAACTCGTTAATCTTTCATTTCCGGAATTTTGAATGTCTGATTTTTACACAGCCTTGTTTGTTCAATGTTTTGTCTTACGGGCTATAATGCTCTGAAATGTTATAAGGTATAGTGTTCTTTATTTTAATATACAAATAAGCTGCTAAAACGACCAAAAAAAGTGGTCTACGCTCCCCCCTCCCCCTTCCTTTAAACTGAACTATTTATATGGAAAAAGCAGCATTTCATATCATATTATTTACCGCCAACAAGAAAATGAAGTTCTTTCTACAAATAAAAGTAAATTAACTGAGCTTTTGTCATCTAAGTTTAAACTTGTGGGGGCTATAACAGGTGATTGCCAGTCAATGAACTAAAGGCAAAGACTAGCATGCCTGGAAAAAATGGAAACAACTCTTGTCTTAGTCCAAGTGTACATCATTAAAATAAAATCAGCAGTATTATCTTAAACTATTAAAAGTTGCAACACACAACAACAACAAAATTATAATCACACTTACAGTCCTTAGTACATTTTCAAGAATTCTTACATGTGGTTATCAATACCACAAAAACCTACATCAAAGTTTATATCACTTATCATATCAGTGTGCAGTAATTCAAGTAAAAATGCATGTGATTTGTGCATGAATAATAGGATGTATATGTGTAGGAGTCTAATCATTTGTTTCATGTGAATGTGTAAATATCATATGAATACATGTACATGGAAGGTGTATGAGTGTGTGTGTGTGTGTGTGTGCCTTTATTGTGGGTGTGCTTATGAACTACTGTTTATACTCTAAACTAAAGAGCAATTTACTACATCATTCATTATAGTGATAGATAATATTTTTAAAAAAAATAAAACATTGTCTTCTTTAAATCAAATTTACATAAACAAAATTTTATTAAATAGGCCTAACAGATTCATTTACTATAGGCTTCACCTCAGTAAGCCTAATACAACTTTCAAAAATACTAATATAACTAAGGACTAAAAATAAAATCATTCAAACAAGTTTTTGCCTGTTGCAGTGTCAGTTATTGAGTTACCTTTCACTTTCTCGTCTTGATCTTTATTTTTTTTACTACATGTATTAAGTTGTACACGTCAGTGTACTCGATCGAAGGCCACTGCTTGGGATCATTCACCCATGCGTCTGCTGGAAGTTTATACGGTCGGGTATCCAATCCTGTAAGCTGCATTTTGATCAAATACCGCTCTCTTGCTTCTGATGAAAGCTCCTCTAAATATGTAAACGACATGGTAGTGGAAAATTGCTGACTAAACTTACTTTTTTAAACCTAATTGCTCTTCAATATCTTACACCGACTTCCGTCAAAGCTTTCCCCCAAGCCATCATGGCGGCTAGTGTTGTCAAGTTTGTCACGTGACTTGTGACGACACGCCGACCTCGAGAATTACACATGCAGTACTACTGAATTCTACAATCCTGTTTATTCATTTCGTCATTTTATTCTGAAAAGCGTGTTTGGCGGTATTGATTTGGGTTGAGATAAATTGAAAGCTATTGTGTTGTGCGGTCTCAGTCTTACCAAAGAGCTTATTTACACTGACTGATCGAAACAGTGAAACTGGAAGTGAAAGTCAAGGACATTGGCTGATTGGGACGTTCATAGACTTTTGTTTGGAAAGAGGGAAATTGATCATTGGAAAGAGCAAAAATTAGGAATCCAATGGTATATAATACTTTTTTGTAAGTCAGTTTTGAAGGAAGTGATAAGGAAGTTGAGAGATACCATCCACATGTCGAAGAAGACCCATCTGACTTGTCGTAATGTCGGTTTTCCTTTACCGATTTGAATCATTCTGGTTTGTAAGTGTAAAACATCATAATTCATATAAACATTCACAACTGCTAATTGAGTTAAAAATGGGTCCTTACAAAAGCTTTTTCAAGCTTTCCCGATGCGCGAGTCAAAAAACTATGAATTATCACTAAACAGTAAACTAAAGTAAATCATGCCTTTGTCTGCGCTGTGACCAACTTTGAACGAAACGCTTCGATTCGATCTTTACTGATCACTTCATACATTTTTAAGATAACCAAGCGTCTAATAATTCATCAATAGGCAAACAGAATCAATGCTAACATAAAATCACATTATTGATTAGATTAAAAATTGCAAACTTACCAATTTACTCCATTTCGAAAACATTGTCAGTCTATGCGTACGTGATCGCCTTAGTCCAATCTCGATGAGTTGCGAGTAACGTCCCTTTGACAAGGCGTATATTTTTCACAAAGAGAAAGGGAGACATGGGTTTTTGGCTCTGAACATGTTTCTTCCTTATAAATAAAATCGTTGATTTTGATCGATTATTTGGTGTTTCTTCAATAATTGTACATGATTTTAAAAGATATATTTACGAAATGAACAATATTTTCCAACTTTTTTCATGGTCACCTGATGTCCTAAATGTTATGTGGTCACCCCAAATACCACAACACAAACTACCCCCTAATAAGAATATTCATGACCACAAACCATTCGCTCTTTGAAATTGTGTTGCCCAATCAAAACAGAACCTTTCAGCGCCGAAATACAGTCTGTCACGTGTTTCATTCTCGCGGCAGAGGAAAAAACTTTTGGGCGACCGATTTTCGGTCACCCAAAGACCCAAATACAGTAAAAAGCACTTTTTGGGTGCCCAAAGGTCGCCTGAAGTACTGATTTGTACATATATATATATATATATATATATATATATATATATATATATATATATATATATATATATATATATATATATATATATATATATATATACATGAATCTCACCTTTTGTGGGGTTTCCTGTCTGGTGTGGGTTTGTGGGGCATTTTTTTGTGGGGCATTTTTTTGTGGGGCTTTATATATATATATATATATATATATATATATATATATATATATATATATATATATATATATATATATATATATATATATATATATATATATATATATATACAGATATGAAATGTAGACCTTTGTGGGGCTTTTATATATTAGACCTTTGTGGGGCTTTTATATTAGAATGGTTTATGAGGCAGATGTATATTGTTGCTAGTTGTGGGGCATTATATATATAAACCTATTGTGGGGTTTTCTGTCTGGTGTTGGTTTGAGGGGCATTATATTTATATGTATTTGAAAATGTAGAGCATTGTGGGGCTTTTTATAATAGAATTGTTTATGAGGCAGATATATAGGCCTACTGTTGCTAGTTGTGGGCCATTATATGTGAATGGGAAAAGGAAGAAAGTAATTTATTGTTGTGCAATTGCAGTGTGAATGAATGTTTCATGCATTTTTTGATCATTGGAAATTAAATATTTCATCTGCTACATTTTTATTCAAATTAATGTATGTCTCTGCTCTCGATACAATGTAAACTATTAAAGAATGAATGAACGAAGCAGGATTGCATAAATCAATGAATAAGTGAATGAATGCATAATGAAATCATTCTAAACCCCATCATTAATGTTTTTATTATAATTTATTGTATGGATTAAGGTTGAGTTTATTTATTTTCTTTTTACTTTCTACTTAGTGTCTTCTTATGAATACTTATTCTCTTCCTTAAATGTCCCCCACCAACCCTGTTTGTTTTTCATTTATTATTATGTTGACCCAAATCGGCTGAAAATTTGGCAACGAAATAAACATGAAATGAGTAATCCGATTTTTTTTTCAATAACTAAGGTAAAGAAAACTTGAAAAGAAGAAGAAGAAGAAAAAGAAGAAAGGAGAAGAAGAAGGACAGAGAGAGAGGGGGGAGAGGGGAGAGAGAGAGAGAGAGAGAGAGAGAGAGAGAGAGAGAGAGGGAGATATTTTTAAATAAAACTTTTACTGAATGTTTATTTTCACTTTAAACTTTATTACAGCAGATCATTATGCAAAACAAATATGCCAAATATTCTTTTTAGGTAATTGGCATTTACATGGGTTAAATTTTTTTTAAAATAAAGGTTAAAATCTGTGAAATCTAAGGCATTTTGGGCACAAAATTACTAGCACCTTAGGTATTGAAAAGGGTACTTTCAATGTACATTTTTATTTATTTTGTTTAAGTGCATCTTCCCTATACACCTTTCTCCCTTACCACTCAAGTAAAACAAAAGAAACGATTTTCATGCACAAAAAAACGTGCATTCTTGTAAAGTAAAAAAATATATCAATATATGGCATGGTAAAATGCAACAAAAAATTCGCATTTTACCAAATCATTTTCCCCTCGTTTGTTGTAAGTTTTAATTTTATATATGTAACGATTGCTACATATCTACAGATTATTGAATAAGATGAGATAAAACATTGGTTATAGGGTAAACCGGACAATAAAATGACTGATTGAATGTAGCGATAAATTGTTTTCTAAAATCCACCCTTTACATTGAACACAAGGAAGATAGTTTTCACGTTTAGCATCTTCTACAGAACTTGGGCGCCTGACCACTGTTAGTTCTCCTCGTACAATCCGCAGCACCTGTAAACACACACACTCAAAATTTAAAAATAAGAAAATTAGTATTGCACTTCGATGCAAACCACCCAAATTTAGGAAGGAAAAATGGAAAGAAAATAGAAGAGAGAGAGAGAGAGAGAGAGAGAGAGAGAGAGAGAAAGAGAGAGAGAGAGAAAATCTTTTTATTCTCAGGGTGAAGAGTAAGCAGGGGTGCTTCTTTACATCTAGCCCTTGCCCCATTTATAAAGGGATAAATGAACAATTTACAGTACACGAAAAGTTTTCAGGACATAAACATACAGAGGAACTGAAGCATTCACATTAAAAAAACAACCCAAGGTAATACTAATAGTACAAGTTTTTGGAATATAACCACACCGATGAACTGAAGCATACATATGAAAAACAATAGCATGACATCATAATGTATCCAAATACATGTCAGTGTCTACAATTCACACACAGACACATTTTAAAGTAAGTGAAGTAAATGATGTAAAATGTGTCCCGACATACGTTTTCCAAAACCTTTGGAGGTAGTTTTTCTGAACAAGAAAAAGTCATGTTAGACCAGTTTACTTCTATGGCCTTAATGATCTAGTGGAAACAAACCAGACAAACCACAACTGAATAAACACAAAACCCTTAAAGTGTGTCCAGCAGATTCCACTGTTTACGGTCTTTCAGGAAAATTACCCAAATATTATTTCTCAGGAATATTAACAAAATTACCGTCATGTGCCATCACCAACTCCATCACCGACTCCACCTCCGACTCTGATTCTGGGTCGAACTCAAAGTCAAGCCTTTCATCGTCTGAGCAATCAGGAGGCTGAATTAAAATAATAATAATAATAATAATAATAATAATAATAATAATAATAATAATAATAATAATAATAATAATAATAATAATAAAATTAAAATAAAGTATAAACATGCCAGGGCTTCTGAAATGCACTAGCCCGCTCGCCAATGGCTAGTTAAAATTGCCACGGGCTAGTTAAAGTTCAAAGTCTACTAGCCCGGCGGGCTAGTTGATTTTCTCTCTTCAGTTTGTCAATCCCCGATGAAAATAAAAACATCGGCTTGATTACGAACCCTTTAAACTGCACAGCTCTACACGTGTGCGTTTCGCCAAGAACGATCAGTGAAGAGGGACCGTATGGGTGATGATTCATTTCATATCATTCGATAATAAGCGCATCAGGAAAAGAGGAGAAAAATATCCCTTACTGTGCCTCATTTCCTGAATTACTTGAAAAAATACTCTGTATGATTGGCTCGTAGCGCGTAATATTGATCGATATGAACCAATCAGAGAAGGCTTTACATGATCGCTCAGCTTAGTTTGTTAGCGCTTTCGGTTTAGCTATGGTAGTATGAATCGATTTGTAAAAAGAATTGGTTCAACTTCTGCCGAATCTGATACACCGGCTAAAAAAGCAAAACAATCGCATCAGAAAAAAATCGAAAAGGATAGATTTTACAGCTTATTTGATGCTTCGCCATTTCAGCAGGGCTAGTCAAAATTCTTGCAGGCTAGTAACTTTTCTAAGTAACTAGCCCGCGGGCTAGTTGAAAAAAAAAAGTCTTTCAGAAGCCCTGACATGCACATTAAAGTTAGACAATAAAGAGTAGCTCTAATTTTTGTCTGCTGGGCGTTAACAGGAGAAAATTTGGCATGTACATGGTGTAGCATGTAGTTTTCCTTCACAAGTGTAAGCCAATGTAAATTTAAATGTCATTGCCGTGAACAATGTTTTTTCTTTCTTGGAGATACATGCATCGATTTGCTGGTAATTGCTTTCTTAGCAAGGACAATGTATCCCTAATGATAGATTAGTAAAAAATGGTTATCTGAAAGTTTCTGATTCACAGAACAACACAACAAAGTTACAAAATCCTCACAATCTCACATGGCCCATAACATGATGTGAAACAGCACTTTCATAAACAGTATGTTATATTTTTTTTTATGTTAGACAGTGTTTCAGTAATGTCCCTGGGAAAATAAATGAATCGCTTGCAGATTATTGCTTTCTTGTTCTATTTACTTAGTACAAAACATAACAGTTTTGGTGAAGAAAAGGGGCTAAAACTTAAAGCTATCTTTGTTTAATCACAAATAAAATGCCCCACACCATAGGGTGACACAGCTATTTGATTTAAAGTAAACAGTGTGATGTCTTGCAAGCAAAGTCCTTGAACAGTGGTGAAGTTAAAGGTGCTTAAGCAATTGGAGTGAGCTTTATATATTCAACAAAGAACTGCAACTCGCTATCATGGTTGAGGACATATAAAAAACACTGCATCTCGATACATGTGTCTGCAACTATCATGATCCCAGTAGATCAAGACAGGAATGCAGCTTGCAATCTGAGCAAAGCTACAACATTTCACCCAATTTAAGTGGAAATGTTGAAGTCACACAGTTAACCTTTGCTGCCACCCCTGGGTGGAATAACACCCATAAAGTCAGTTAAATCATCATAACTTCGACAATTGTTGTTCTAGATTTTTTAAATTTTATGACTTTGTAAGTTAAGAATTCCCGAATCTCATGCCAAATTTTCTTACATTTTTGTGCATAAATGCAGTTGTAGACAACAAAAATGCACAATATCTAAATCCCAACAGAGTGATTTTCCACCCATGCTTATAATATTGCAGCAGTAGCAAATCCTAAAAATTTGAAGAAAGAGGAAGAGGAGGAGGTGGAAAAGTAGAAGGAGGAGGAGATAGAAGAAGAAGAAGAAGAAGAAGAAGAAGAAGAAGAAGATGGTGATGATTATGATGATGAGGAGGTGGAGGAGGAGGAGGAGGAGGGGGAAGAGAAAGCTCCTGCTGCTGGCGATGATGATAGAAGAAGAAGAAGAAAAAGATGATGATTATAATGTTGTTGATGATGATGATGATGATGATGATGATGATGATGATGATGATGATGATGATGATGATGATGATGATGATGATAAGGAGAGGAGGAAAAGGAGGAGGAGGAAGATAAAGCTGCTGGTGCTGCTTCTGCTGCTGACGATGGTGATAGAAGAAGAAGAAGAAGAAGACGACGAAGAAGAAGAAGAAGAAGAAGAAGAAGAAGAAGAAGAAGAAGAAGAAGAAGAAGAAGAAGAAGAAAGTA
Source organism: Oncomelania hupensis (assembly GCA_036898135.1). NCBI lineage: Eukaryota > Metazoa > Mollusca > Gastropoda > Littorinimorpha > Pomatiopsidae > Oncomelania > Oncomelania hupensis. The sequence goes on along the minus strand of CM072520.1, from coordinate 65,370,115 downwards.
ACTTAACAGACAACAGTAGCATAGACAACATGTTTCTTACCAACGATTCCATAGATGTTTCATCACAGGTCTGTGCTGGGTTGCCCTTCAACCACTGCTGAACTTTGCATGTACGATCCACTGTGTAAACAAAGTAAAAAAAAGAAATTTTATATTTAGGCCTATATTATATATATATACACAGTGTTACCCTTTTAGTAAGAAGTACAGGGGACTAACATTTTTACTTCTTGCGTGCTATCTCCTCTGTCTCCAAAGCCTACATCATTATCTACTCTCAAGGATATGGTTCGTTTTGCATTATACTAGGCCCTCTATCCTCTCTCTCTCTCTCTCTCTCTCTCTCTCTCTCTCTCTCTCTCTCTTTCTCTCTCTCTCTCTCTCTCTTTCTCCTCTCTCTCTCTCTCTCTCTCTCTCTCTCTCTCTCTCTCTCTCTGATGAGCCAGGGCCGGATCAAGGCCTTCAGAGGGGGGGGAGGGGGGGGGTATTCCAAATTTGCGACGGGAGGGAGGGGGGAGGGAGGAGAGTACATACATTTTTTTACCGTAGGGTAGTGACAAACGAGAATAAATTATGCACTGCAACTTCGGCATTTTACCATTGGAAACTATATCTTCTTTCACTTTTTGATTTAATATATTTATTAGATTTCTGAAAAAAAAAATGATACAAGTTCAACCCCCCCTCCCCCCCAAAAAAAAAAATAAAAAAAAATAATATAAAATAAAATAAATAAAATGAAATAAAAAATTACATAAATAAATGAAATAATTAGCCTAATCAAATAAAAATAATCCAAAGTAGTAAGTTAAAAAAGCCTTTTGTCACAGCATTGTAATAAACCAATAAACCAAAGGCAAAGAAAAACTTTTTTTTAATAGTCTATTTACACAACAATGTTAGCAACGCAGTACAGTAGGGAGTAGGCCTATATTAAAAGGAATTTTAAATAAATATCACTAGATCTACTGTTCTGATACAGCTTTTTGGTTTATTTCTGTAGATTTAACAAACTGTACGCCTAGTTTATCTTTAAACACCATTCAATTATCAACTTTTGAAAGAAAAACTTAGAATTCTGTGATTAATCATAAAGCGTACGATAGTGAAAAAGCGCAAACAAGACTTCTGCTAGGAAAAGCCATTCAGCCAATCGGTGTGCCGATTTTCCTGTTAGGTAGGGTAGTGAAAAGCAGCTTGATTTACATTAAATGTAGTAATATTCCAAACGATACCCGCATAAAAGCAGAAATGAATAATTCATCTGTCATCGGATTCCCTAATAAACATTTTCTGTGGAAAATTGAGTGTAAATGATTGTTTGAAAGTTGACCATCGAAAATGGCTGCCACGATTGACAAGCAAAACGTAGGCCTACAAAACATGTACGAGCCTTTAGCGACGGTGCCCTTTTGAGTTAAAATGAAATGCAGTAGACATAATCTAAATGGACTGTGGCGTAGACCTTGTTAGAGTTTTAGAGATATACCGAAAAAGTGCCTCGGCTTTTGGTGTAGTCTAGTACTGTAGGAGCAAAAACGGAGTACCTATAAAGGTCGAAAAGACAACTAAAGACAGCTAAAGACTACTAAAGACAACTAAAGACGGCTAAAGACAACTAAAGACGGCTAAAGACAAGGGCGAAAAGACAACTAAAGACAACTAAAGACAGCTAAAGACTACTAAAGACAACTAAAGACAACTGAAGATGGCTAAAGACACCAGGGGTAGAAATTTTAGAGGGTATACAAGGCTATCCTATCCTGTCCCGTAACCCGAAGGTCGTAGGGGCACAACAGGTGATCCTTTAACCAGCATACTCCATCTTTCTCTGTCCTCAGCAGCCCTGATGGCTTTGCTCAGTGTCAAACCAGTCCATTCTCGAATGTTGTCCTCCCACCTCTTTTTCGGTCTCCCTCTTCTTCTACCTCCTTGCACTGTGCCTTGCAGAATAGTCTTCGCAAGGCCTGATGATCTGGTGACGTGGCCATACCATCGGAGTTTCCGTTTCTTCACCACTGTGAGCAGGTCATCGTGTTGTCCAATGGCTTGTGGGATGGTCTGTCGGACTTAATTCGTCGTTGGTGATTTGTTGGGTATAGGAAATGCCCAGAAGTCTTCTGTAGCACCTCAACTCCGTGCTTTGTATTCTTCGTTGGAGATCTGCTGTGAGGGTCCATGCTACATACAAGGCTACAAACAACTTAAAGAGCCCAAAAACACCTGCCATCTTTGAAAGACATTGGCTATGGCAGAAATTTGTTGCCGCGTAGAAAGTACAACGGATTAAAAAAAAATAACAATACTATTTTTCAAGTATATTATATAAGATAATTGATTTAGATACAAAGTAAAAGCTGTTCTGGGTGATTGTGTAGTCGGATTTAATGAAAATGCAATGCCCGATTCGATACTGAGGCTATTGTTTGTGAAGCAAAGCTAGTATACCTCGTTTGCAGACGAATTTTTTAAAGGGTTAACTTGTTACGCAAAACCGGTACCGCAGCTGGCCAAAGAGAGCTTTAGAGTGCACGGAAACCTTACAAATATTTCAGAATTTGTGTGTAACTATATTTTTTTTAAAGGTTTTCTCACCCCTTCGCCATCATAATGACATTGAGCACCCCATCGTTCTTATTCATTTATTTATTTTGTGTGTGTGAACTGAGTAAAAATAAGGAGGTCTTCTTCTTCTTCTTCTTCTGCTGCCTCTTCTTCTTCTGCCTCTTCTTCTTCTTCTTCTTCTTCTTCTTCTTCTTCTTCTTCTTCAATCAACTTCAACAATTTATTCCTACTAAATTACTACTATTTTTTTGGCAACCTGAATGAAATTGTTATTTCCAAACCTATAGCTTATAATGGCACCCTAGTTTTAACCGAAAAAGAGGTGGGAGGACAACATTCGAGAATGGACTGGTTTGACACTGAGCGAAGCCATCAGGGCTGCTGAGGACAGAGAAAGATGGAGTATGCTGGTTTAAGGATCAACTGTAATGCCCCTACGACCTTCGGGTTACGGGACAGGATTGGATAGGATAGTATAGCCTTGTATACCCTCTAAAATTTCTACCCCTGGTGTCTTTAGCCGTCTTCAGTTGTCTTTAGTTGTCTTTAGTAGTCTTTAGCTGTCTTTAGTTGTCTTTTCGCCCTTGTCTTTAGCCGTCTTTAGTTGTCTTTAGCCGTCTTTAGCCGTCTTTTCGACCTTTATAGGTACCGCAAAAACGTCACTTTCCCAAAACAAATCACGATTTTTGTTGCGTTGAAAACATCGGCGAAGTTGTCTTCTTTGTCATCAAAATGTTATTGTAGTGCTACAATCCAAGAAGAAGAAGAAGAAGAAGAAGAAGAAGAAGAAGAAGATTGTAACATTATGCAATGCGTAGTTGAACACTCGTTTACTCATGCACCTAGACCAAACCCCTTAGACTTAGTAAAATAAGTTCAATGAAAAATAGCGACCCACCGGTGCTTCACTGAGCAACCTTCGCCGACATGTTAAAAACACAATTTGATTTGAAAGATAAACAACTACATCGACCAATTTTGTTCAAACTTAGTTTTGTACTAGTATAACAAATTTCCACTCACCGGTTTAAGCACAGGCTCGCTGAATCTTCGTCAGGCCATTCTCGTTCCAATCAAGAACGGTAACTCTCCTTTCACATCGAAGATTAAAATCACCATGGCAAAATCACCATGGCGGACAGATTGAAAAGTTTTGAAGCAAGGGAGGCAATCCAATTATTTTTTGGTCACAATTTTATATATAACGTTGTTGTGGGATTTGTACAGGACAGTAATCAGGAACCCCACGGCAATATTGTAAACAGGTTAAAATTGCGGGGCATTTTATAAGCCCCACAATTTTTCAATGCCCCACAATAAACTCAAAAATAGGCAAAATGCCCCACATCAGAACAATTCATATCTATATATATAACATTAATTTGATTAATATCACTGAAATCATAAACATTAGATAAACTCATACACACACACACACAAATATATGCACATACCCACATTCATATATACATACACACATATACACATACATATACACACATACACATGTATAGTAAATAAATAAAGAATACAACACACACACACAAAACTAGAGGGGGTAGGTAAGGAGGTACTGCTGTGTTTTCTATTGTAGACTTAATAAAATTATACAAAACATAAATAAATGAACTATATAATTATTTAGAAAAAAGAAAAGCGGCTAAGGCTAACCAGGTCCACCGAAAGTTACACTAAATCTACTGATGGTTATTGTTTGAACAAGTTCAGATATAGTTCCCAATTCAACTGGAGAAGATGTAGTTTCTCCTTTACAATACAGTGATATTTTTCCATGCAAAATCTATATTTTAGGACTCTTAAAAAGCTTTGTATGTTAGGTTTTGATTGTTGCCATTTACTGGTATAAATATAGTATTTTGCACAAACAAGAATCATATCCAGTACTTTGTCAGTTGAAACATTTTCCTGTACACCAAACATGACTAACCGTTCAGTAAACTGAAAATTTGCAACATGCCTACATTTATTGTTTAACAACTTACTGTCCAAGGTCTGTCCAAAACTTGTTCACACATTGACAATACCACATGAGGTGTCCTATTGTTTCTTCTTCCCTCTCACAGAATGTACACAAAGCAGAGTCAATTACTTTTCTTAAAAATAAATAACGATTTGTAGGTAGTATTCTATGAAGTAATCTTAGCTGGAACCATCTTAATTTACAATCTTTTGTCGTTTTATGACATTTTTCAAAGATAGTTTTCCAATTCAATTCATCAAAAATAGAATTCCATTTGGTGGGACCGGGTGGGAGTGACTTTGCCTTTAGGAGCTCAGCCTGCACACTTTTATTTCCCCCTTTTATGATTGTACATATGTTTGGCGCTAAGAGCTTGTAATTTGCTGTTGATGAAAAATTCATTTTCTTCTGATATTCGTTAGCTGCATCAATAATGCCTCTATACTGTAAAAAATTGGTATGCAGTACATCAGGGAATCTCAGCTTAAATTCCTCAAAATTCATCAAAAATCCATTTTCGTTACGTAAGTGATATATTATATGGTTGATTCCTGCTTCAATCCAATCTTTATTATAGACAACATGATTGCCTACAGTTACATTTATGTTGTAAAAAATATGTTCCGCATTAAATTCACTTATGTCTTTAGGTCTAGTTTTTAAGCTTAAATTTCTAAAGTGTTTCAGAACATCGCGCCAAAAGGGATTGTTCAATGTGTGCGTGAGCCCATCGGCAAACTCACCCCCCACTATAAAAAGGTTGTCAAGCTCTGGGTACAAGCATGAAACAATTCTTTTAAAGACGACTCCGATGATAATAATTTTCGCAGCCAGCTTATTTTCAATGATGACAAAAATACAAAAACTTTCAACATTTTCAATCCCCCATTCTCATATGAGTCGCACACAGTTGCTTTATTTATTTTGCTTTGTTTACCATCCCACAAGAACTTATAAAACAAACTGTTTAATTCATTCAAAAATACACGATCCGGGTCTGGCAAAATTATAAATAAATATGTCAATTTAGAAACAGCACGTGCTTTCACAATTGTAATTTTGCCAAATGGTGTAAGCTGACGCTTTTGCCAAGTACACAATAGCTTTTTAATTTCATCCAATTTCCCATCGTAGTTTATGTTGACAATGTTGTCGGTATCTGTTGTGAATAAAATACCCAAGTATTTAAAAATACCGGGATCCCAGCAAAAAATTTTATCACGCATCAATCTCTGTTCAGAATTTTTCTTACTACCTAGCCATATAACTTGTGTCTTTTTATAGTTAATATTTAAGCCTGACATTTCCGCAAACCTGCATAGAACCTCTACTGCTTCCTCAACTGACTCTTCGCTCCCATCTAAACATAGAGCGGTATCATCGGCAAACTGAGACAAAAGAAATTCCTTGTTTCGAATTTTAATACCTTTAATTTTCTCCTTCTCACGCAGCATTGCTGACATAATTTCAGCACACAAAAGGTATAAATAGGGTGACAAAGGATCTCCCTGTCTTACTCCTCTACAAATATTGAACCAGGATGAGTATTGACCATTCAAAGAAATTCAAGATTTGATGTCGGTATAGAAAGTTTTTACCCAATTCTTTATATCTGCCCCGAAATTGAAGAAATTCAGAGTTTTATCTAAAAATTCCCACGAAATACTATCAAATTCTTTCTCAAAGTCCACGAGTAACAACAATCCTGGAATCTTTTCTTGTTCAGTGTGTAATAGTAAATCATATATTAGACCTATGTTCTCACCAATATACCTCCCTTTCATGAAACCTTTCTGGTCTGTGTGTATAAGTTTATGTAATACTTTTTTAAATTCTGTTTGCAATGCATGCTGAAGCAATTTTGTATGAAGTGTTAAGTAATGAGATAGGTCTCCAGTTCCCGATGAACTGTTTAGGTTTTCCTTCTTTAGGGATACAAGTTATAACATCCTGACGCTGCGTTACTGATAATTGTCTGTTCAAAACGCCACAATTAAGAGAGCGTACGAGAAAAGCACCAATATCACTGAAAAAGAATTTAAAAAATTCCGCAGAGAACCCATCACTTCCAGGACTTTTATTATTTTTCATTGAACGTAAAGCATCAAGGGCTTCATCAAAAGTTATGTAACCTTCTAACCTAGTCTTCTCATCATCATCTAGTTTTGGCATCTCCGGTACTATGTTATTAAGATCAACCTGCGATACACTATGCCGACTGTACAAATTCTCATAAAAACACTTAGTTTCATTCAATATTTGAAGTTCATCAAAAATCATCTCCCCATCACCTCTGTCCAAAAAACACATGTGCTTGTTCAAAAAGTTCCTATTTTCTAAGTTACAGAAGTACTTACTAGGCTTTTCTCCTTCATTAATCCATTGTAAACGAGAACGAATAATCATACCGTTAACTTTTTTTTTCTTAGGCTTTGTAACATCATTCTTTTTTCTTCTAAAAGTTGTACAGACTCTTGATTCCAACTCTAAAATTTCCTTCACTAAACTTTCTTCTTCCATGTTTTCTTTCTTTTTCACAAAAGTGGAATAGGAGATGGTCTTACCTCTAATCTCCATCAAAAGTGTCTCGAAGAAGAGTTGATCATTGATTACAAGTTGTATATCCTCATTTGCAACACTGCAAATATTATCATGATTGTATACAGGCACCACATACTGTCTTTTTACACTAAGAATAACTCGTTTTACTACTTTCATATATTGTTTGTCTTGTAATAAAGAATTATTAAATTTCCAATATTGATGCCTTCTCGTGCCTTTATCTTTAATTTTGATTTTTTTAAAACTTTTTAATAATAGGCAAGAAAAATCTCCTTGCAGCTCTCCTCACCTTACATATTATATTTAATTAAATGTTCGATTTCTTTGCAAAAATTTAATCTTCCCTAATATATTTTATAATGAGATCAGGTTTCTTGTCTGACTCAGTTATTGATATATTTAAGCAATGATTTTTTTTAATTAACCAAAAAAATGTTTAGATAATTTTATCAGTAAACAGGCTTGTGAATAATTAAGTACTGTTTTCAGGCAATCTTTTTTTTTTCTTTCTGTACTTGTTCATATAAAACATATTAAGGTATTTTCCTAAATAAAGAGAATGTTAAATTTCTTGATTTTGCGTTCTTCTGTTCAGAAATGACCTGTCCTACTGAAGCTGATAAAACAGTAATATTGAGACTCTTGTCTGACAAGGTCATTTCTTCAGTATTAATATTTTGACTATCTTCTGTAATAGAATCTTTTACTTGCATTGAAATAGATTGTTCATAATCATCCTTAATATTTCCAAAGAATGTCAATATACCTCAGTCACTTTTTAAAAAACATTTCTAGTTAGCATACATCCACACACAGCCAAAGCCAAGCAGCAAGGGAAGCGTCTAGACTAGTTTCTCCTTGCGCCAGCACCTTTTTACTAAAGAAAACATCTGCCAAAAAATGTTTCTACCAAATATAGTCTGGGCACTTATAAGTAATAAAACCTAATCTAACTCTTAAATCATAAATAACCATATGCATCCTAATACCAACATCCAATATTATTTATAAATTACACTAAGTCATCAAACATACACAAAATAATTCTTAACAAGATTACCATGCCAACCTACCAAACATGACGTCAGCCCGTTAGATGGCGTACCTTGTTCTTTTTGTGTTCTGGAACAACTTAATCACCTGATCGACCCGCCCGCTGCCAGCGCGTGTTGAAGCTAAGCTTGTGGTGCGTGTGTGCTTGGTTTGATCGTGCGTTGTGTAACAATAACATGCGGCTCAACAAACTATAGCATGTCAGTTGGGTAGCGTGAGTGCTTGGTTTGATCGTGCGTTGTGTAACAATAACATGCGGCTCAACAAACTATAGCATGTCAGTTGGGTAGCGTGAGTGCTTGATTTGATCGTGCGTTGTGTAACAATAACATGCGGCTCCGGCAATAACATGCGGCTCCTAACGAAAAACGTACGGCTTTGCATGAATTCATCTCAGACAAGCAGACTGACATTATGTTCATACAAGAAACGTGGTTTCGGCAGACTGGTGACGAGGGTAAATGCTCTGATTTAACCCCTTCTGGCTATTCTGTATGTTCGTTACCTCGCTCAAACCGCGGTGGTGGCCTCGCTATCATTTACAGAAACAGTCTGTCCCGTCACCTAGGCTTCATTACAGACTTCGCGTTCACTCACTCGTCCTTTGAAGTTGTTCACCTCAGTCTGTCCGTTCCACAGCAGAACATTCACTTCATATGCATATATCGCACCTTTCCAAGCAAGAAAAATAAATTAACTGATGCAATTTTTCACCAAGAATTTCCAGCCCTGCTCGATTATTGCAACACACTGTCAGGAACATACATAGTTTTAGGAGACATTAACTTTCACTTTGACCAACCCCAGCAACCTTCCACCGCAAAAATGATTGAACTTTTAGATCAGTTTAGTCTTTCTCAGTCAGTCACAGAACCCACCCATAGCCGTGGTCACATCATAGATTGGGTTATGCATAGGCCTCAGGATAATGTTGTTAGATCAACTTCAGTCACCCAGGAATTAACATCTGACCATTTCTGTGTCGTGTGCGAACTAAACGTCGCAGCCCCCCCTCCTCCTCCCATGTTCAGGGAGGCTCGCAGCCTGCGTACCATGGATAGGGATGCTTTCAAGCAAGAGCTTACCGCTAAAGTGACCCCAGAACTGTGCCCCACTGTGGATCAGCTGAATAGTACACTTCAGGCGGTGCTTGATCGGCACGCCCCCGTGGCCCAGAAAAAGGTCAAGGCAACACGCTCAGCACCCTGGTACGAGTCTATTAAAGACGAGCTCTCCGAGGCGAAGAAACACCGACGCAAAGCAGAGAAAAAGTGGCTTAAATCGGGTTTAGAAGTCAGCAAGCAGATTTTCACCGCTGCAAAAATACGGGTCACTAAAATAGTCCAGACTGCCAAAACCCGGTACTTTAGCGACAGAATTAGCAGCAGCGAAACTTGCAAACAGTTGTTCAACATTTGCAATCAGCTAAGGGGTAAGAGCAATGCAACATCACTCCCATCCACGCATCCACCATGTCAGCTCCCAGATGTATTTTGTAATTATTTCACACAGAAAGTGGCTGACATAAGGGCCGCTCTTGACAGCCATGAGATCCCACTCATTAACCCACTCTCACCTTCCCTCACTACCGCAAAGATGGAAGTTTTTCAACCAATAACAGAGCAAGAAGTCAAGAAAGTCATCTTAAGCTCAAAACCAACATCTTGCTCTCTTGACCCCATTCCTACCCCCATGTTGATAGAGAATCTTGACCCTCTACTCCCGACCATTACCCACATTATCAACGAGAGTCTGTCCTCCGGTATTGTTCCGTCTGTGCTCAAAGCGGCTGTCATCAAACCCCTCCTTAAAAATCCAAGTTTAGACAAAAATAATCTAAAGAACTATAGACCTGTTTCAAACCTCTCCTTCCTGTCCAAAGTCATAGAAAAAATTGTTCTCAAACAACTGTTTGCCTACCTATATGATAACGCTTTACTTTGCCCCAACCAGTCTGCATACCGACCCTTCCACAGCACTGAGACAGCCCTCCTAAAGGTAACCAATGATCTGTTGCTGGCCTTAGATAATGGTAACGTCTCCGTTCTCACCTTACTAGACCTCTCAGCTGCCTTTGACACAGTCGACCACCGCATTCTCTTCAACACTATTCAACACTACTTTGGAATCTCCGGCTCGGTCCTGGCTTGGTTCCACTCATATCTTTCTGACAGATCACAAGCAGTCACTGTCGATGGCTGTTTCTCCAGCACAGCAGAATTGGTGTGCGGCGTGCCTCAGGGTTCCGTTTTAGGGCCGGTGTTGTTCACTCTGTACACCAAGCCACTGCTTCTCCTGCTTAGAAAGCATGCTGTTGAGAGTCAGTCATTTGCAGACGACACACAACTTTATAAATCCACTGCCCTCTCTCTCATTAATTCCACTGTTCAGACTTTGGAGAACTGCATCACAGACATTAAGTCATGGATGACACTCAACAAGCTTAAGCTTAATGACGATAAAACCGAAGCCCTCCTCATTCACAAGCACAACACCGCCTCCTCACTCCCGCCTCGCCCAACATCGCTTACAGTAGGGACAACAAACATTCAGTTCTCATCCTCAGCAAGAAATCTCGGCTACATTCTCTCCGATGACCTGTCCCTCAACAACCACATCTCCAACGTCTGTCGCTCTGCATACACGGCCATACGCCAAATCAGCTCCTTTCGCCACTATCTTACACTCACTGCCACCAAAACCCTAGTCTGCGCTCTCGTCCTTTCTCGTCTTGACTATTGCAACTCTCTCCTCGCTGGGTCCCCAAAACACCTCATTGACAAGCTACAAAAGGTTCAGAACTCAGCAGCTAGACTAGTATTCCGAGCTAAGAAACGCGATCACATCACACCTCTACTACAGTCCCTTCACTGGCTTCCTGTGCAAGCACGCATAGAGTACAAACTCTCTGTTCTCTGTCACAACTTCTTCACTGATTATTGTCCCTCCTACCTTGCTGACCTGCTGTCTGTCTACTCTCCTTCACGCACTTTAAGATCTTCTGCTGAAACTCGCATACTCAAGGTTCTCGTCACCCGCACTAAGACATACGGCCAACGTGCATTCGCGTACGCTGCACCTAAGCAGTGGAATTCTCTTCCCTCCCATATCCGCAACATACAATCAACACAAGCATTCAAAAAGGCCCTCAAAACCCACCTCTTCAAACTGCATTATTCAGACTGATTTGTATCCCGCTGCCATTCTCTCCTCTTTTGTCTCTGTCTGATCCATAAGTGTATACACGGCTGTACATATTTATACTGTTTTTCCTCTTGGGCCTAACCGGGCATATAAATAGCTGTGAATAGGTTTTTTGCTATTCTATTTCTGTCTTTTCTGTCATTTGTGTACATAGTTGTAAATAGTCTATTTCTGTCTCTTTTTTTGGTAATTTGTGTACATAGTTGTAAATAGTGTACCCTTACTGTTCTGTCTTTTGGTGTATTGTAGCAAAAGCAATGTTTTATCGAGTGCATGTATTTATATGTAATGATTATGTAAAGCGTGGTGAGTCTGGTCATAGGCTGGAGTGCCCGCTATATAAAAATCCGTTATTATTATTATTATTATTATTATTATTATTATTATTATTATTATTATTATTATTATTATTATTATTATTATTAAACTATAGCATGTCAGTTGGGTAGCGTGAGTGCTTGGTTTGATCGTGCGTTATGTAACAATAACATGCGGCTCAACAAACTATAGCATGTCAGTTGGGTAGCGTGAGTGCTTGGTTTGATCGTGCGTTGTGTAACAATAACATGCAGCTCAACAAACTATAGCATGTCAGTTGGGTAGCGTGCGTGCCTGGTTTGACCGTGCGTTGTGTAACAATAACATGCGGCTCAACAAACTATAGCATGTCAGTTGGGTAGCGTGAGTGCTTGGTTTGATCGTGCGTTGTGTAACAATAACATGCGGCTCAACAAACTATAGCATGTCAGTTGGGTAGCGTGCGTGCGTACGTGCGTGGGTTGATTGCATGCGGTGTGGCAAAAACAAGTGGCTTTAGGGGTGCACGTGCATGCATGGGTTGTGTTGTGTTACAATGTTAGAAGAACTATTAGCTCAGACAATTAGAGCGTCGTTCTAATAATGGGTGTATGGACTCGAACCCAGAGGTTGTTTCTTCATAAAATCTCTTAAAATTAAATCTTGTTGGTAAACTGATTGGTATCTTTTCATTGTCGTTATTTACTCGGGACTTCTTGTTAAACAAAAGATCAATCCCGCGGACATTAATGCGTAATGCCGTGTTAAATAAAGGGAAGCAACCGCAACTTTGCTTGCAACATCTTCTGAATGCATAATATTTTTTTGGATTACTTCCCTTTAACCATAGGTAGGGAATGAATGCTTTTTGAAGGTTTATTAATCTGGAATGAATGCTTTTTGAAGGTTTATTAATCTGATGTGCCTAATTGTAGTCTCCTCTCTGAAAATCCTTATCGGGAAGAGAGGGGACTATAAACTGATTTTAAAAAAAAATGATGTGCCTGAAATAATTGAAGAAGGGTTGTAATTTTTTTATTGTTTAAAAGGATATATTTCATTTAAATTTCTCTCATCTACGGATGTGGGGTTCAAATCCCATTTACATATAAGTCTCTTATAGATCTCGAGGTCTTGTAGAATACTTTTTTCACCAACTAGCAGAGAGGCTATATACTTATAAGAATTCTAAAGAGTTGTTTACCGATACCACTTATAGGTGACTAGACTGCTTCGCGTTTTGAGAGAAATTAATTCTGACACACAAACAATATTAAAACCGGTTGGCACCATTAAACTTAAACAGATCAGTACTCCTAAGCTGGGTGAAGGTTGCCCCGATTTAAGTTTGCTAAATGCAAAAGTGAAATATTTATATTAGGCAAGGGAAATTCTTCTTCTTCTTCTGCTAAATGCAAAAGTGAAATATTTATATTAGGCGGGGGAAATTCTTCTTGTTCTTGTTCTTCTTCTTCTTCTTCTTGTTCTTCTTCTTCTTCTTCTTCTTCTTCTTCTTCTTCTTCTTCTTCTTTTTCTTCTTCAGATGATGATGGGTACTATTACAGTTGTGGCTATTTAAATGATTGCACGTTCCAAATGCCATCTTTGGCCCTTGCAACTGCTGACCTGTCATAAGTGTGTTATGTAATTCCACAGGTTCGGAGACAGCTTTGGATGCAGGTTCGGAGGAAGCGAATGATCAATGGATTGTAATCCTGAGCATCTCCGCTGCAGTAGTGGTTTTCCTCATTTTTTAATAGTGATGTGCAAGTCCAGGTCAATACATTTTCAGTTTTAACTTTAGTAGTAGTAGTAGTAGTAGAAGTAGTAGTAGTAGTAGTAGTAGTAGTAGTAGTAGTAGTAGTAGTAGTAGTAGTAGTAGTAGTTATCCACCTAATGTAGACTTAGCTCTGTGCACGTTTATGAATACAGAACAACTATGAAACAAACTGATGAACTGTTAATAATTTTTTGACTCGCATGTACAGCAATGCCTCCCCTCTCCCCCCTGCCCTCCCCCTCCACACAAAAAAGCCCAAAAATGATATCGAAAAAAAAATCCTTCCGTCCGTCTGTTTGTGCAAAAAATTTAAAGTGGCTAAGTACTCCGAGCCTATTTCAACTGTCACAACCAAACTTGGTAAGATGGTGTATACCCGTGAGATCGCGAAGATGATCAATGAGTGAATGACTTCACTTCAAGGTCAAGGTCACTGGGTCGTCAAATGTTTTGTCAAAAAATTACAATTGTTCACAAACGTTCGCGTTTTTAGGTTATTAATATTGTACTTATGATTCTTTGATGCATGAAAGATATCAATGAGTCACGTGTACTATACACATTTGATCACCCTCACTCCAAGGTCAAGGTCACTGAAGCTGTCCAAAATCTGTTTGTATAGAAACTTTGAAGTGACCTTGACTCTAAACTATGAGAGATATAAACCCCAAACTTGTTGTATTTAGAAATTATAGATTGATCTTTCATAAATTTTCCATTTTTGCATTGATCATGAAGGTCATGGTCATTTTTGGCCTTGCAAAAACATAAAAAATGGTACAGTGGATTGGCTGTTTAATCAGCCCATGGTATGCAACAACATTGGGTTATTTGATCTGACATGCAATGCATGAGAGATCACGTAAGGGTCAAGATCATCCCAAGTTCAAGGACACTGAACGTCAAGGTCATCTCAAGGTCAAAATGCTACTGAAACCTCAGAGGGGCATAAAGTTTGTGTCTTTTAAAAAAAGGAGAAAATAAGTGATTGAATTTGATTTTTTATTTTTGTGAAAGGCATTTCTAAAGGTGACAGCACAACGAAAAGGAAACATGGGGTAAAAGTTTAATAAAAAATAAATTGTAATTTCTAAGTCACAAGCAATTCTCATGAATTTTTTTTTTACCTATCCTACTCTATCCTATGCTATCCCGTAAATCTAAGGTCGTTGTGGCACCACAAATGATCATTTAACCCGTGTACTCCATCTTTCTTTGTTCTCAACAACCCTCATGGCTTCGTTCAGTGTCAAACCAGTCCATTCTCGAATGTTGTCCTCCCACCTCTTTTTCTGTGTCCCTCTTCTTCTGCCTCCTTGCACCGTGCCTTTGCAGGATGTTTTTTGCAAGGCCTGATGCTCTGGTGACGTGGCCATACCATCAGAAGTTTCCGTTTCCATCACTGTGAGCATGTCATCATGTTGTCCACTGGCTTGTGTGATGGTCTGTCGGACTTCGTTGTTAGTACGTTTTTACGACCAGCAGATTAGACGAATTTATGCGGCAGAAGCTGCTTTTTTTTTGCTGCTGCTGCAGTTCATACTTCTGTTGATGATGATATTGACAATGGCGCTTTTTAAAAACAGTTGATCAGTAATACCATGTATTAAATGAATGTATGGAAATGTTTCATACGAATTTAGAACTTTTGAACAGGAAAAAGAAAGATGAGCAGCTGGCAATAGAAAACCTTCTTCTTCTTCTTCTTCTTCTTCTTCTGCTTCTTCTTCTTCTTCTTCTTCTTCTTCTGCTTCTTCTTCTTCATAATACCATATTGTGCCAAAATGATGTTGACAAATATTTCTTTTTTTCTTTTTTCTTTTTTAAACACAGATCAAGACGTTCACCACAGACGCCAACCATGACCTCTAGTAGAAAAGCCTCAGAAGGTAAAGCTGCCACATTTGTTCCACTGGCTCTTCCTGGCAATGAACTAACGAGCACCAGCAGTCATGAATCCAGTGTGGCAGAAAGCTCGTCAACTTTTAATTCTGGAGCAGACTAATCCTCATCTTTCGCTGCCAATGATGTACATATACAGGAATTCGGTGTTGATCTGGATCATGAGCACCAGTCTCAAAGCCAGTAATAGGTTGTGTATTTGCGTGAGTGTCACGAAACGAGTGAGGCCATGCACGAGCAATCAAAGGTTTTCCATATTTAGTTATATTACAAAATGCTCAGCTTGCTAGTACTGCACACACCCATCGTCGGACATTACCCACTCTCACTCTCACACGCTCAAAGCTGCAGGGGACAGACTTTCTCAATAACAACAAAATTAAGAACTATCTCCAGAAAAAGTGGACAAGTGGTGGTGGTATTTAAATTATATTTATATTTTATACTACTCAGTATATATTACTTTCAGAAAAATAAATATCGTTTCCTTGTTGCTATTTCACTCTTTAAAATTGAAGCACACCGTCTCAACCAAAGTTTTTTAGTTTTGAGGTTAGGTCAGCCAGTTTAGATATAAATAGCTTCGCCGATGCTTTCTTTCCTTTCCTTTCACTGGAAGGGAGGGTGCAGGCAAGCTATAAATAGCCCGCAGCCAGCAAAATGTGAAGGCACTAAACATTGCTGCTCACATAGGCATTGAGCTGGTGTGAGCGGAGTATTTGACTCCCGACTTCACCCGTTGGGTTGCCGGGATTTTCTGCATAAATAATGTAGTATGGTGGAGTGGTGGTTTGTTGGTGGTTGCTGTGGTTGTGATCAAGTTCATAATAATCTTGCGTTCAAACAGAGAATCAGTCGGAGTACATTCCTTTTCTCTCGCCTTTATTCTGTTCTCTCTTTTTTTCCAATTCATATAAAACATTCCTTATATATTAATACTTTTCGTTATCACAACTCACAATATTATTTCCACGCGTAGTTTTCTCGTGCACACCAATTAGTTTCTTCTGAACTATTAATTACTTTGTCTCAGCAACCGAACACACTCACAAGCATACTACAAAACTTGCATGCGCTCACACGCATGCGAACGCACTCTCTCACATACACCCCCTTCAATTTGCAACACCGTCCCGGTGTGTGACATGAAATGTCAATAAAGGTTCGCATAATGATCATTCATACCACTTAAACATGAATTGACAATGGAAATTGACCACACACAAAAACAATTAAAAAAAACAAAAACATGTTAAATATGTGACCTTAAATTAAACAGCAATTCAACATAGAGTGACAATGAAATTTGACAAAATCGTATGTTAAAAGCTTGAACCTTTAAACAAAATTTACCAAAGATCATTTAAACATAGATAAACAACAATGTTGAATACATTCTACATTAAATAATGGGAAAATACATGACTTAAGTTCGATCTACTGTAATCGACAACGAATTACTGACGAGTTGGTATTTAAACCAATTCATAGTGTAGAACGGACATTTAGTCATTTCACAGAGACAGAAAATAATGTTGCCCTACTGCTGTCTTTCTCAAGGTAAAGTATCAGCAATGAGAAACCAACTACAAGTTGTATACATTCTCAAAGAGAATTTAACTTGTGGAAAAATAATAAGTCTCTGTAAATAATTAATTGTGCTAGGACGGCAGAGGTAGGGGTGGAGAGATGAAAAAAAAGTACTTATTCTTAGCATGTAATCATAACATGTACAATGAGAAAAAGTCTTTTATACGTGAAACTTTCACTTAATCATTCTTCAAGGTTTGAAATTGTCCTTTTCTGGTGAAGTCAATAAATAAAGGCAGAATGTATCAAAATGTACATAATTTATATCTGATCATCAAGTATCTTGGAAAACAAGTTCAGCATTCTGTCTGCCATCTGCAATCTGCGGTGCTGGTCTGTGAAATGGTCGGCATTGCTGACGTCATCCTGCTGCGTCTGTTCTGCCACTTGTTCTCGCGCAAGAACGGACCGTGGTAGGTTGTAGGGGTTGCTGTGCTTCCCCGTGGTGGTCCTGGTACTTCGCCGAAGGGGTGGCGGTGATCGTGATACCGCTGCTGCTGCTTCTGTTTCTGTTTGCCTTTCTGTTCCGTCGTTGATCTGCCCATGGGCTGCGTCAACGTACTCGCCATCAGAGATTTCAAAACTGTCTACATCACTGCTCTTGCTGCCTGGGGAACCAGGAAAGTCAGGCATGACTCTCAGTTCATTTCTGTGCACTCGCTTCTCCTGCCCTGTTTTCTGGCTGACAACTTTGCAAACTGCACCACGCACGTCGGTCACTGTGAAAACTTCCTCCTTCCACTTGTCCTGGATCTTGCTTCGGCCTCGAGGATGGTTCTTCAACAAGACACACTGACCTTTGTGTACTGGGTCATCTTTCACATGGTCATCGAACCGCTCCTTCCTCTTCAGCGCTTCGTCCTGCAGTCGTCTTCTGGTGTGTTTGTAAGCCAAGTCTAGGCTTCGTCTGTGGTGCAGGATCCAGTCGGGACACGGCTTGTCGTCCTCAGTGGTGAACATGGTGTCCAAGTGTAGCCGTGGTCGCCTACCAAACATTAGGTAGTATGGCGCAAACCCTGTGGTGGCATGAGGCGTGGCGTTGTACGCAAACACTAAGGACTGCAGATGATATGTCCATCGCCTTTTCTTCTCTTCTGGGAGCGTTCTTAATAAATCGTGAAGAGTTCTGTTGAAACGCTCTGTCTGCGCATTCCCTTCAGGGTGGTATGGGCTTGTTCTTGACTTTTCAATGCCATACATCTTGCACAGGGACTTAATGATCTCCGATTCAAAATTTCTGCCCTGATCAGAATGAAGTCTTTGAGGTACACCGTATTTCTGGAACCATTCACGTACAAGGGCTTTTGCTGTTGTTTCAGCTGTCTGGTCTCTCGTTGGGACGGCCACAGTGAATTTCGTGAAAATGTCTGTTAGGATCAGCACGTTTTCTCTTCCGTCCTGAGCTGGTTCCAGTATGGTGTAGTCAATGGCCACTATTTCCAAAGGGCGCGTTGACAACATTGGTCGCAGCGGCGTTCGTGAAACCGGCACTTGTCCTTTTGCCGTCACACAACGCGGACACCGCTGACAGTACACTTCAATGTCTGCTGTCATTCTGAGCCAGTAATAGCGCTCTCTGACCAGTTGCGTTGTTCTCTCAATACCTTGGTGCCCCATTTGATCATGCAAATGTTCCAGAACTTTCTGTTTCATATTTCTTGGGAGAACTAGCTGTCTGATTTCTTCTCTTCCTGATGTCTTTACCAGTCTGTACAGCACTCCGTTGCTGATGGACAGTCTGTCATAGTGCTGTAGCATCTTCTTTGTGTCTGTACTCAGTGCCTGTCTCTCCGCTCTGGTTGGTTTTCTTTTCTGTTCCACACAGAACAGGACTTTAGAAATGATGTCATCTTGCTGTTGTAGTTTCTGGAGGTCTTCGGTATTCAACCCTTCACTACCTGAAATGTTCAAGGTCTGATTCTGGAGGTAGACTGTGGTGTTAGTCAAAACCAACTCTTCCTTCAGCTCCGCTGGGATTGTTGTCGTTTCTGTCACAGCCTCTATTGCCTCGATGACTGCTTCTCCACCTCTTCGTGACAGTGCATCAGCGTTCGCGTTGTCTTTGCCTCTTCTGAACTGTAGCGTGAAGTTGAACGGAGCCAGATCTGCCACCCATCGTTGCTCAACAGCTCCGAGCTTTGCCTTCTCCAAGTGGGTGAGAGGATTATTGTCAGTGAAGACTGTGCATTTGGACCCCAGGAGGTATTCTTTAAACTTCTCCGTGATCGACCATTTCAATGCCAACAATTCCAGTTTTCGGCTTGAATAATTCTCCATGTTGCGTTCTGTGGGCTTCAGTCGTCGGCTGGCGTAAGCTACCACTCTGACTTTTTCGTCCACTTGTTGTGACAGGACGGCGCCGAGGCCATCGTGACTGGCGTCAACGTGAAGAATGTATGGCTTGGTGAAATCAGCAAAGGTCAGCACAGGGGCTGTAGTCAATTGCTTCTTCAGCGTTTCAAATGCTTCTTGGCAGCGGTACGTCCAATTCAGTGTCTTCTTTCTTACTGACTTGTGTTTCTCTTCTGGAGACGTGGTCTGCATGGCATCGTACAGTGGAGCGGCAATTTGCGCGAAGTTTTGGATGTAACGCCGATAATACCCGGCAAGTCCCAGAAACGCTTGAAGTTGTTTCACTGTAGATGGCGTAGGCCAGTCCTTCACAGCATCAACTTTTTCGGGATCTGTTGCTACTCCGTCTGCCGATATTACGTGACCTAGGTACGGCACCTTTTCTCTGAAGAGTTGACATTTTGACGGCTTCAGTTTCAGGCCGTGTTTCTCAATAACTCTGAAGACATAGTCAAGGTGTTCTAAGTGCTCTTTGAATGTTTTGCTGAACACCAGAAGGTCGTCCAAGTAGATGATGAGTATTTCAAACAGCTTGTCGCTAAACAGGCGCTGCATGAACCGCTGGAAACAGGCTGGTGCCCCGGAAAGGCCAAACGGTAGGCGTTCCCATTCAAACAGACCAAATGGCGTAATGAAGGCTGTTTTGTGTTTATCTTTCTCTTCTACCGCTATCTGGTGGTACCCGGACGCCAGGTCTAATGTAGAAAAATATTTTGCTCCTGCCAACGAGTCGAGAGCTTCCTCAATTCTTGGAAGTGGAAAGGAGTCACGGACGGTCTTCGCATTCAGGCGTCTGTAGTCCACACACATACGCAAACTTCCGTCTTTCTTCTTCGCCAGCACTATAGGGGATGCATACGGGCTGTGACTGGGTCTGACTATACCTTGGTCAAGCAGTTTCTGAATGTGTGCCTTCACTTCCATTAGCTGGTTTGGCGGTATGCGTCTATATGGTTGGCTTACAGGTGCTTCATCAACAGTGTTGACAGTGAACTTGACCGTGTCGGAATAACCAACTTCATCTTCCCGTTGGAAACATTTCTCGTGCTTTTCCATGAAACTTTGAATTTGTTTTCTCTGCTCTTCACTGAACTTTGTCATGTCAATCTCTGGCACTCTAATTTGTTCTTTCGTCGTTTTCTGTTCTTCAACATCTAATCTGAAAACCATGATCTCATTCATCTCCGCCTCTTCTATGCAGATGTCTAACTCCGGATCGCAGACTATGTCTATGTCTTGCAGTATGCCAAGACGTGTTCCTTTCTTGAGGAAGACATTAGTTTGACCAAAGTTTGCCACTTGAACCGGATACAACCCGTTCTTCTTTGTGGTAACTGTGTCCATGACCATCACCCCTCTTGGTAGATGTTCGCCGCACTGAAGGTGCTGGATCATGACTTCCTGGCTCTCTGGAATCTCCGCTCCTCCTGACGTCATCACCACTGTAACAGCGTTTGCTGGAAGCAATGTCAGATCGTCTCTGGTTTTGAGAAACTTTGATTTCCTCGTCTTTTGTTCTATCTCTTCAATGAGAGCTTTCACTGATCCCACCTCTGCTTCTGCTGTCGCCGCTGATGTCAATATTTCTGAGAGATTCTTGCAGTCTTGTAGAACGTTCATTCCTAACAAGCATGGTTGTTTCTTTCTCTTCCCATTCACACCCTGGTCCGCGCTCGCTTTCACCACAAAGATCCCTTTATTCTTCAAGGTGTGTTTTCCCATCTCAAAGTCTGCGATGATGTAGCCAGCATAGGGAATAACGAGACCATTCGCTGCCTTCAAAGTGTACATATTTTCTTGCAGCTTCTTGTGTGATCTTAAGTATTCAGTGTAGAATTCTTCTGTGATCGTTGTCACCATAGAGCCAGTGTCGATGATGCACGATACTAATGTTCCATCAATCTTTGCCAATATGGTCGGACACTGGCCGACAGCCTGATGGTCAGGGTTGTTGGTGTACTGGTAGTTTGCTGACGGTTTTCTTGTGTAGCCGCTTCCCCTACCAAATCTTCCTGTTCTTCCTCCTCTATGGAAGGGACGGTACTCGTTTCTTTGTCTACCTGACGCTCCTCCCTCAGCACCACTGGTTTCTTTGCTATATGGATCTTTAGTAGTTATCTTTCCAAACATGGTGACTAGCTGCTGAATCTGCTGCTGTTGTTGTTGTTTCACAATTTCTTTCAATTCTCGAAGTTCTTCTGTTTCTGTTTCTTCTCTTTTTGTCATTCCCATGATCTTGTCCACATCTACTGGCGTAGGTGAAGGCGGTACATCCTCGGTCCAGTGGATAGCCATAGTGCGAATATCGATGAAGGAAAGGCTGGGTCTTTCACTGACTGTCTTCTTCATCTCTCTTCTCAAAATCGTGTCCCTAATTCCGTTTATAAAATGATCTCTAAGTGTCTCATCTTTCGCAGAATCGGCAAAATCTGGTTTTATGCATGTGATTCTTTCCATAAGACGGCGTAGATCATAAGAGAAGTCTTGTAGTGGCTCTCCTTGACGCTGTCTTCTTTCAAAGAAGTTTCTCTGTGCTTCCGTAAAAGACCTATTCTTACTAAAAGTTTTGATCAAAATTTCAAACACTTGTTCTGGCGTTGAACATTTGTCGTGAATTTTCAATTCTTCTTTTGCCTTTCCTTCTAAATGTCTGATTATAAAATTCAATTTTTCCTTAGAGTCCGAGCGAAATCTTGGCGACTCAATAGCTGTCTTGCATTCTTCAATCCAGTCTCTAACATCGGTCTTTCCATCTCCCGAAAATTGTTCCAATTTCTTTTCTTTTCCGATGAAAGTTACTTCTTTAATAATTTCTTTTTCTGACTGACCTTTCGTTTGCTGGGCTTGAAGTTGTTCATTCAACCGTTGGATTTCTTTCATGAGTTCATCGTTGGTCGTTATGTTGGATTTTATTCACGATGAATGATTTTCAAAGTTGTAAAATTCAATCTTGATGTGCAGCGGAGAAAACGTAGTTCTTTATCAGTACGACGACGGTAAGTTGATCGTAGAGTAGTCGACGACGCCAATCTGTAGTATGGTGGAGTGGTGGGTTGTTGGTGGTTGCTGTGGTTGTGATCAAGTTCATAATAATCTTGCGTTCAAACAGAGAATCAGTCGGAGTACATTCCTTTTCTCTCGCCTTTATTCTGTTCTCTCTTTTTTTCCAATTCATATAAAACATTCCTTATATATTAATACTTTTCGTTATCACAACTCACAATATTATTTCCACGCGTAGTTTTCTCGTGCACACCAATTAGTTTCTTCTGAACTATTAATTACTTTGTCTCAGCAACCGAACACACTCACAAGCATACTACAAAACTTGCATGCGCTCACACGCATGCGAACGCACTCTCTCACAATAATATCCCCACTTTATTTAAATTTAGTGCTTTAAATTACCACTGTTTCTGTAATTTGGGGTCATGAGCAATCTTGCCACTGTAGATTGTTCTAACCTATAAAGGGAAAAGTGAAAGCCCCAGTTGAAAAACTGTCTTGACTTTGTAGGCATGACAGACTCACTGCGGCAACAGTACCCCCGTTGGAGTGCCGGGGGTTTCAGTATAAATAGTATCCCCACTTTCTGGAAATTTATTGCTTTAAATTCCCACTGTCGCTGTCTTCCTCATTTGCTCTTTCCCATTCCTGATCTGTCCTATCACTCTGCTATACTATCTTCTTCTTTGCTAGATCAATGACCTACCTTTTTTCTTGAAAACTCTTCCTGGACAAGACTCCTTGTTTGTGTATGGGGTCTGTTGGATCAGCTTGGGAGTGTTGAACGCTTTCTGCCGGGTGGTCACTAGGGATTCCTATGATGTTATTATTTGGCACTATGGGCATTTTATATGTATGTGTTTTGTTGATGATTTATAATGTTTGTATTCTATTTTGTTTTTGTAACCGGGGGTTCGAGTAGTTGGGGTAAAGCCTCAGCCGTCCCCTGCGTGGGATGTCTTTATTGTAAAGTGACTGGCCGGTGGAGGGCATTCAATTTTCCCACTAGGGTTGTTTCAGCAGATCTTTTATGCGGATCGGGTGTTGTCCGGTCCTGATTTGGCTCGTAAGAGTCCGCTGGACCTAAAGCAACAATCAATCAATCATCATCCATCTGTAATTTTCATTTGTTCTTTCTCGTTCCCAATCTGTTCTATCAATCTACTCTATACTTCGATAGACTAGTCACCTACCTTTTTTCTTGAAAACTCCCAAAACTCCTCATTTGTATATTGGGTCTGTTGGGTCAGCTTGGGAATATTGAAAGCTTTCTTCCAAATGGTCCATAGGGCTTTCTATAATTATTTAGCAATGTAGGCATTTTGTATGTATGTTTTTTTATTAATATTTTATAATGATGTGGGCTACCATGAGAGTGTACAACATCAGCCCTAAAATTATTGAAGTCATTAAAACCCTGTATGGCAAGACTACCAGTGCAGTCATCCATGACAACGCCATCGTAAACTGGTTCAGAACAACCATTGGTGTGCATCAAGGATGCCTACTCCCTCCAAAACTGTTCAACATCTTCCTAGAGCGCATTATGTCAGATGCCTTTGCAGATCACGAAGGCACAGTCAGCACAGGGTGTAGAGCAATCTCCAACTTTAGTTTTGCGGATGACTTTGATGGATTGGCTGGAGAGGAACAAGAACTTGAACAGCTGGTACAGAAGCTTTACACCACCTCCAGGAAATAAGTGCAGAGAAGACCAAAATGATGACCAACAATACCAATGGCATGAACTTGGACATCAAAGTCCAAGACCAATCCCTCAAAACAGTGCATATCTTCAAATATTTAGGAGCCATTGCATCAGACAATGGGTCCCGACAGGAAGTCCTCTCCAGGATCGCACAAACATCTGCAGCCCTAAAAAAGGTTGAAGCCCATTTGGAAAGACAGGACCATCAGTCTACATTCCAGGGTAAGACTGCTACGCTCCCTTGTCATCTCCATCTTCCTATACGCTTGCGAAACATGGACCCTCACAGCAGATCTTCAACGAAGAATACAAAGCATGGGGATGAGGTACTAGGTGCTACAGAAGACTTCTGTGCATTTCTTATACCCAGCACATCACCAACGACGAAGTCCGACAGACCATCACACAAGCCATTGGACAACACGATGACCTGCTCACAGTGGTGAAGAAACGGAAACTTCGATGGTATGGCCACATCACCAGATCATTAGGCCTTGCAAAGACCATTCTGCAAGGCACGGTGCAAGGAGGTAGAAGAAGAGGGAGACCGAAAAAGAGGTGGGATGACAACATTCGAGAATGGACTGTTTTGACACTGAGCGAGGCCATGGGGGTTGCTGAGGACAGAGAAAGATGGAGTACGCTGGTTAAACGATCGTCTGTGGTGCCCCTACGTCCTCCGAGTTACGGGATAGGATAGGATAGGACTTGTAGTACGGATTTACCTCCAGGTTCTATATCGCTCAGCCTGTTCTTAAGGAGTACAGAGTAATACGAGGGCGTTGGTATTATGACAATGAAGTGTACACTTTATCAATGATTTGTTGATTTTATTACGGAATGACTGTCACACTGTCTTCATTTTAACCATTGTTGTGATTCGTTGTATTTTGCACTCGCACACGCAAAAGAAATCTGTGATCAGACGAGTTCGGACTGTGCGAAGGATTATAGAAAAGAACATTAAATCTGTGTGTCACGTCACCCGAATGGGTTCGGTGACTTCAGCAAACAGCGAGTGATAGGATGCAAACTCAAACTAAAATACTAACACAAATGCCAGATAAACAATTACACTCTTTAATTCAACGCACAACCACACAGGAAAATGGGAAGTCTAACTCTACCCCAACCCTTAAGCGGTCCCACAACCCCGACAATTAACAATCAGTTACCTCCCTTGTCAAATCTGTAACCCCTTTGACACTGGACACAAGATGCCTGTAATGAAGCAGCGGTCGTTCTATCTATCTATCTATCTATCTATCTATCTATCTATCTATCTATCTATCTATCTATCTATCTATCTATCTATCTATCTATCTATCTATCTATCTATCTATCTATCTATCTATCTATCTATCTATCTATCTATATAGATAGATATAGATATAGATATAGATATATAGATAGATAGATATATAGATATATAATTAGTATATCATCAACCCAGCTGTTTGCGCCACACCACCACAAAGTCGTATGTGTGTCTTCTAATTTAAAGAAAAATAACACATAACTTAAAGCACTTTTATGCACTCAAATTGACTTGCCACATTTTCTGTTTTTAATAACCTTCTTCAGGGCATTACAATGTCAGTGTGATAATGTACAAGCGTTTGACCTATTACTAGAAGTTATGACTATAATTCACAAAACACCACACATATATACTAAGTGAGCATGAATACAACTCTATTATAAAAACCACCACCACACACACACACACACACACACACACACCCACACACACACACACACACTTCTTCTCACAGTGAGAGCATCATTATTACATGGTATTCCATAATATACTGAAATGCATAAACAGATAAATGTAAAACACAAATGACTAGTCTAAAGTAATCACAAAAACATTCTGGATTATAACAGTCGCTGTAGTATCTAGATGTATGTAGGGAGGAGCAGGGCGTGTGCACGGCAGGGGGATCAGCGATGGGAGCAGGATGCGGCGTTTAGAGATCTTACAGTTTGAGTGTAAAAGGAATCTTTAAAGCGGGAAGTGTGGGATCTGAATGATCGAAAGCGGCGGCCAGAGGGTAGAAGTTCGAACAGGGGGTGGGCAGGGTGGGAAGGGTCAGAGAGGATCTTGTCGGCTCTGTTGAGAGAGCGGGTCGAGTAGATGGAGGCCAGAGAGGGGAGCTCAAAGCCGACAATTCTGCCTGCCATGCGCACGACCCGCTCCAGCGGTCTTTGTCGAGCTGCGTTGCTGTTCCGAACCAGACAGTGATGAAAAACATTAAGACGCTCTCCACCACGGCCCGGTAGAACTGGAGGAGAATGTCTTTGGAAAGGCCAAACTTCCTCAGCTGTCTGAGGAAGTGCAGTCGTTGATGGGCCCGCTTCACGATGGTGTCAATGTTGGCACCCCAGCTGAGGTCGTCGGAGATGAGGGAACCCAGGAACTTGAACGAGTCCACTGTCTCGATGGCTTGTCCATTGATGAGCAGTGGATCTGTGGGGTCCTGGTTCCTGCGGTAGTCCACAATCATCTCGACAGTCTTGGAGGTGTTCAGTTCGAGGTTGTTGTCTTCGCACCACGACACCAAGCGGTCGACTTCCTGGCGGTATGTTGTTTCATCGCTGTTGGAGAAGATGATGCCCTCGACCGTGGTGTCGTCGGGGAACTTGCCGAGCTGAACACTGTCAGCATTGGACACACAGTCATTGGTGAAGAGGCAGTAGAGGAGAGGTGAAAGGACACAGCTTTGCGGCGTGCCCGTGTTGAGAATAAGGGTTTTGGAAAGGTTGGAGCCGATCTTGACAGTCTGAGGGTGGTAGAGAAGAAAGTTCAAGAGTCAGTGACAGGTGGAGAGAGAAAGATCGAAGGAGCAGAGCTTGTCGAAGAGTTTCGGGGGGATGACGGTGTTGAAGGCACTGCTGAAGTCGATAAACAGAGGTCGAGCGTAGCGGTAGGAGGACTCGAGGTGTTGGAGGACGAAGTGCCGAGGCAAGGCGACGGCGTCGTCCACAGACCAGTTGGCGCGATAGGCGAACTGTAGAGGGTCCACCTTCTCCGTGGTGAGAGTCTACAGGTGCCGGAGGACTAGTCGTTCCAGCACTTTCATCACCACGGAGGTCAGCGCCACCGGTCTGTAGTCGTTGAGGGACGCTTTGGCCTTCTTCGGGACGGGGATGATGGGTAGAAGTCTTGAAGCAGAGGGGGACAGTGGACAGTTTGAGAGAAGAGTTGAAGAGGGAGGTGAAGATGGGGGCGAGTTGATGGGAGCAGTGGCGGAGGGTGGAGCACGACACCCCCTCAGGGCCGCCCGCCTTCCTGCAGTTCTGCAGGTTAAACAGCCGCCGCACCTCCGATTCTTCAATAACGAAGGGCGGGGGCAGTCAAGAGGCAGGGTCGGGGGGCGTGACGGTGACGGGGGTGGTGTTCTGCCGATCGAACCGAGCGTAGAACTCGTTGAGCTGGTCAGGGAGGTCTTTGTTGTCTGCGTCAGCAGGAGGGGCCTTTTTCTTGATGTAGGTGATGGTCTGCAGGCCCTGCCAGAATGCACGAGCGCTGCCGGCCTGGAACTGTGCTTTCAGCTTCTGGCGATACTCCGACTTGGCCGCGCGGATTGCTTTCTCCAGTTCGCGCTTGGCGTGTCGGTAAGCCGTCTGGTCTCAGCTCCTGTGTGCCTCCTTCTTGGCCTTCACCTTTGCCTTGAGGGCGCCGGTGAACCAGGGCTTGTCGTTGGGTCACACCATGACATGCCTGTCTAACCTAGTCACCCTTTAGTACCCGCAGTCCAATCACTGTCTTCGTGCTCTCTGAGGGAAGAAAAACCAACACACACACACACACACACACACACACACCCATACTTGTATTCATGGCTAAATGGGGTACTTTTAGAATGTAGGAGTCGGAAAGCACTTTTTTGACGGAAAGAACGCAAATTTCTTCTAGAAATGTAAGAATCTAAGTCAAAATTGGCTCTTTCCGTCAAAAAAGTTGACCTAGTTCGTCTCCTAGGAGCGACGAAATAGGTCGATTTTTGCTTCAAAGTTTTCCGAAAATTGGCTGGATTTTCTCCGTCCCGGATAGAGCACTCCTGTGTACTTAAAACACTCTCATGCACTACAACTGCACTCCCTTGCACTAAAAGAGCACTCCCGTGCACTTAGAACAAAATGGGTTCATGAAACAAAATGAGGTCACAGCAAATAAACCCACTTTGTATTCAAAAAGACGGTTGTGGAACCCATTGTGTCCTCTTTACAGGTTCACACACACCCACACACCCACACACACACACACACAGAGTTTACGCGTCACATTACAAGACGTCACTTCCTAAACACAGCTCGTGCTCTCAATCTGATTCATACCCCTTGGGGTCATGAGCAATCTTGCCACTGTAGACTGTTCTAACCTATAAAGGGAAAAGTGAAAGCCCCAGTTGAAAACCCGTCTTTCCTTTATAGGCATGACAGATTCACTGCGGCAACAGTACCCCCGTTGGAGTGCCGGGGGTTTCAGTATAAATAGTATCCCCACTTTCTGGAAATTTAGTGCTTTAAATTCCCACTGTCGCTGTCTTCCTCATTTGCTCTTTCCCATTCCTGCTCTGGCCTATCACTCTGCTATACTATCTTCTTCTTCGCTAGATCAATGACCTACCTTTTTAATTGAAAACTCTTCCTGGACAAGACTCCTTGTTTATGTATGAGGTCTGTTGGAGCAGCTTGGAAGTATTGGACGCTTTCTGCAGGGTGGTCACTAGGGCTTCCTATGATGTTATTATTTAGCAATATAGGCATTTTATATGTATGTGTTTTGTTGATAATTTATATTGATGTTTGTATTCTGTTTTGTTTTCGTAACCGGGGGTTCGAGTAGTTGGGGTAAAGCCTCAGCCGTCCCCTGCGTGGGATGTCTTTATTGTAAAGTGACTGGCCGGTGGAGGGCATTCAGTTTTCCCACTAGGGTTGTTTCAGCAGATCTTTTATGCGGATCGGGGGTTGTCTGGTCCTGATTTGGCTCGGGGGAGTCCGCTGGACCTAAAGCAACAATCAATCAATCAAAAAAATCACCTGATTCACCCTTACAATCACCCACACTATCTTCTTCTCTTACACCGGCCTAAGAACTGCTCTCAGATTCAGTAGTCTCAGCTTCTTCTGCAATATCACCACGCTCACCATCTCTCTGATTCTTTTTTATGTCTGATCCAGCAGTTTGTAACATTTCAACAACTTCTTGCACCATGAAAACTCTTTGCCTATGATTGTCTCGAAGCAGATAACGCCATTTGGTTGGCAAAAATCACACAAAGCCAGTGAGTACAAAATTAAACTTCGCTGCTTCATTCTTCTTTTTTGATTGATTGATTGATTGTTGCTTTAGGTCCAGCGGACTCTTCCGAGCCAAATCAGGACCGGACAACCCCCAATCCGCATAAAAGATCTGCTGAAACAACCCTAGTGGGAAAATTGAATGCCCTCCACCGGCCAGTCACTTTACAATAAAGACATCCCACGCAGGGGACGGCTGAGGCTTTACCCCAACTACTCGAACCCCCGGTTACAAAAACAAAATAGAATACAAACATCATTATAAATCATCAACAAAACACATACATATAAAATGCCTATAGTGCTAAATAATAACATCATAGGAAGCCCTAGTGACCACCCGGCAGAAAGCATCCAACACTCCCAAGCTGATCCAACAGACCTCAAACACAAACAAGGAGTCTTGTCCAGGAAGAGTTTTCAAGAAAAAAGGTAGGTCATTGATCTAGCGAAGAAGAAGATAGTATAGCAGAGTGATAGGCCAGAGCAGGAATGGGAAAGAGC
Organism: Oncomelania hupensis; assembly: GCA_036898135.1. Lineage (NCBI taxonomy): Eukaryota > Metazoa > Mollusca > Gastropoda > Littorinimorpha > Pomatiopsidae > Oncomelania > Oncomelania hupensis. Next base: position 65,340,301 of record CM072520.1, on the reverse strand, counting down.
AAATGAGGAAGACAGCGACAGTGGGAATTTAAAGCACTAAATTTCCAGAAAGTGGGGGTACTATTTATACTGAAACCCCCGGCACTCCAACGGGGGTACTGTTGCCGCAGTGAATCAGTCATGCCTACAAAGGCAAGGCAGGTTTTCAACTGGGGCTTTCACTTTTCCCTTTATAGGTTAGAACAATCTACAGTGGCAAGATTGCTCATGACCCCAAGGGGTGCTTCATTCTTCAGCTGAAGATACAAAAATAGTACTGTACTATGAAATAGCGGGCAACATAATACATTTGAAAGCTAGAATATGACGGCATACTAGCGCCAAAACCTGATAATTACAAATAATATGAGATATTTACAAATGTCATGGAATAATTACAATTATCAAGGGATAATTACAATTATCATTGCAAAATTACAAATATCTGTGCATGATCATGTTTAATTGTTAGTTTTGGCTCTAACTGGAAATTCGCAAAAAACGAGAATTGTAATTATCACATACTAATTACAATTCTCTCTTGATAATTACAGTTTTTACGTGATCCTACTTAATTCTGGTTAAGGTAGCTTCCTATCCTACCCCATAACTCAAAGGTCGTTGGGGCACCACAGATGATCGTTTAACCAGCGTACTCCATCTTTCTCTGTCCTCCGCAACCCTCATGGCTTCTCTCAGTGTCAAGCCATTCCATTTTCGAATGTTGTCCTTCCACCTCTTTTTCTGTCTACCTCTTCTTCCGACTCCTTGCACCGTGTCTTGCCGGATAGTTTTTGCAAGGCCCGATGCTCTGGCGAAGTGGCCATACCATCGAAGTTTCCGTTTGTTCACCACTGTAAGCATGTCATCGTGTTGTCCAATGGCTTGTGTGATGGTCTGTCAGAATTCGTCGTTGGTGATGTGCTGGGTAGCCTATAGGAAATCTTCTGTAGCACTTCATCTCCATGCATTGTATTCTTCGTTGTAGATCTGCTGTGAGGGTCCATGTTTTGCAAGCGTATAGGAAGTTGGAGATGACAAGAGAGGGAAGGGGGGGGAGCAGCCTTACCTTGGAATGTAGACTGATGGTCCTGTTTCCAAATGGGCTTCAACCTTGTCAGGGCAGCAGTGGTTTGTGCGATCCTGGAGAGGATTTCCTGTCGGGACCCATTGTCTGATACAATGACTCCTAAATATTTGAAGCTATGCATTGTGTTGAGGGATTGGCGTTGGACTTTGAAATCCATGTTGATGCCATTTGGTGTTGTTGGTCATCATGTTGGTCTTCTCTGCACTTATTTCCATTCCATAGGCTCTGGATGTGGTGTCAAGCCTCTGTACAAGCTGTTGAAGTTCTTGTTCCTCTCCAGCCAACTCATCAATGTCATCCGCAAAACGGACGTTGGAGATTGCTCTACCCCCTATGCTGACTGTGCCTTCGTGATCTGCAAGATCATCTGACATGATGCGCTCTAGGAAGGTGTTAAAGAGTTGTAGAGAGTAGGCATCCTTGGCGTACACCGAAAGCAGCTTACTAGCTCCAGAACTTGCATTTACAGGTATCAGTAATAATGGTAATTAACAAGTGTTCTGAGTAATCACATATATGACAACCTACAAGCGCCCAAACCTTATTATTTGAAATATTATTGGATAATAGCAACTATGAATGGCATATTTACAATGAACACATAAACATTGTGATTATCAAGTGAAAATTACAATTCTCCTTTTTGGCGCATTTCCACATGGATTGCTAGAGCCAAAACTAAAAATTAATAATAATATTACTATTACTGGATGCCATCTACGCGCTTTTTCCCAAATCAGGCTCAAAGCGCGGCGATCTGTATCAACATACACGCTCAGATGTTTCACTCATTCTCACACACACTACAAACACACATCAGTAACTCAAACATGTGGTGTAAAGCAGGGAGATCGCTAAAAGAAGAGGGAAATGAAATCAAATTGTATTTCTGAAATTTGTATATTGACTGCATTCAATACCATTATTAAACATGATCACGCGAAGATATTTGTTATTTTCCCAATGATAATTGCAATTATCCCTTGATATTTGTAATTGCCTAATGCCATTTGTAATTCATTATTATCCCATGATACTTGTAATTATCAGGTTTTGGCGCTAGGAAAGCGTGGCAAATACTGATAATTAGTAATTAACTCTGTGGATTACCGGTATCTCTGTAAATTAAACACAACACGTGTTAATTCCAATTATCTCATGATACTGATAACTATCTATTTTGGCGCTAATAGGCCGTCATAATAAAATTTGAGTTTAGTTTAGTTTTTTTTTTTTTTTTTTTTTTTTAGATCACGTCAGTGACGTAAAAAAAACAATAAACAAACACGCACACACACAAAAACGTCATAGTTGAAATCTGCGATTGCAGTGGTTCGTGGAAAGCGGTAGGCAGGGGACCACTGCGATCGCAGTGGATAATAGGGAATGAGTAGTAACTCTCCATTTTGTAGACATATGAACACAGTATTGATAAAGTGTTTAAGAGTTTTATAACGTTTTCTTCTAACGAACATTTGAACAAACTAGCAAAGACATTCCGTGAATATGTCGTCCTCAAGGGTGGACAAAGTATCACCAATGATGGGAGCATCGTGGCGATGGATTGCTGGCGCGCTCATTCTAACCACTGCCTGGAAAGGTAACAATTCTTCTGTGTTTTTGTTTCTTTTAATGTCTTTTTCACCAACATAAGACTTGCTGTGTCTTCTGTGTCTCATAAGAATTAGTTTGTATCTTTACTTCCCTTATTCATCACCATCATTATCATCATCATAATTAGGAAACATTTCATGTTCACTGCTGCGACCTGATGAGGCCTAGGTCTACCTATAAGTACAAATGTGCTCTTAGGGTGACTACAGTGAAAAACTGTCTTAGGGTGAGCTTAGATGTATCTTTTCAGAATTCATATTAATTTCCACTGAATAGCTAATACCAATAAGCATACGTCAGTCATGCATTATGTGCAGCCTAAAATAGTAATTTCTTTATTGATAAAGATATGTATATTATACATAATGTAGCGGAAAGGGAGGCGACTGGTTGAGACTTGGGAGAGAAATTGTCTACCTTGATGTTCTTGGTTAGACTAGCCTTGGGTGGCTCCTGCTTTGCAGAATCCTTTGGGTATGCCATTGGGTTACGCAGGACAAGGCGACACGACATTTTGTTCTCCCCGGCTGACCGTTCGCCTGCTGCTTTTGGTGGCGAGCGGGACCACATTGTCGGCAGGCTGGCCGAGAGACGGGAGTCAAATACTCCGCTCGGCTACAATAATTTTGCCGGTTACCCTTGGGAACAATGTTTATGTGACTTCTGGTGACCCAGTAAAATTTGTTCACACGGCTTTCGGCGAGAAGGCCCGAAGTTCTCTGCTTCCGGTTTCGGAATTGCCAATTATATTTTGAAGGCGAAATATTATCAAAAATGTTGAAGGCAATTGGTGCTGCTTCGCCGGTTGCACTGTGAGAAGCAGAATATGTAGAACGTTAAGTTTCTATAAAATTCCAGCAGCTGGAGTGAGCGATGAGCAAGAAACCTGACGGCGAAATTAAATCTATCCAGGGGCTTCAAATTGATGGTTCAACCCAAATAAGGCGAAGATTTTGTTCAAGGCATTTTACTTGAGACTGTTTTACGTCTGGTAAGCTAGCATTCTTTTAATTTACTAGTGCCTGATCGTTGCATTCATTTGAAAAGAATACTTATTATAGTAAATGTATGGTGCTGTAACAGACCTGATTTGATCGATTATCTTATGCAATAGAGCGAAACGTAGCCTGCGAAAAGTGGATTTTTGAATCGGCCTACCAAATCAGCTGAATGAAATAACATTTCTTATCTTTACGATTTGTAATTGAAGTAATAATAATAATAATAATCATCATCATCATCATCATCATCATCATCATCATCATCATCATCATCATCATCATCATCATCATCGTTATATAGGTTACCTATAGATCTAACTCTATGGCAGTTAAATTAAAAATTTAAAAAATTAAACTTTTGTGATAACAAATCAAAGCAGAGAATTCTTAATCTTATTAATAAAATAATGGAGTTTTCATTTAGTTGATAAAAAGTAATCATAATATTATGGGCAACTAGCATCACATGCCCCATAATCCTATTCGCATTCACACTCGTCTATTGCTACTGCTACATATACATAATAGCTACACACGTAGGTTAATCCAAATAGCTGCATCTTCAGCCAGCAGCAACTGTATCTTACTGTTCAATTAAATTAATGATAATGCGTATGTTTGTACCGGCATGATACTTCTTTTAATGCTGGATTTTTTAAAAAAGCCAAAAAATAGCTTACCATTCCATCTTTAGAGGCTTTTGAGATTATATGCAAATTCGAGCTGATTTCAGAGTTGTGTTGTTTTTTGTGGGTACCAAGATGTGCATGCAGATTTAAGCTAGGTATAAAGATATAACTTGTACAAGAAATGGTGTAGCTAGTACAAGAATAATTTACACTGTTGTGGATATACAAAGGCTTAATACGTGACAATACTAGATTGCTGGTAGTGGAGTGTTTACTGTCAAGTGTGTAGATTATATTACCAATCCTGCCAAAAAAGAAAATGTACCCAAGCGGCAGCGGTATTTAGTCATATAGGTCTAATACATGAATTTATCATTAATTAAATAGACAAAACGGTATTATTATGATCTTTTTTTCCATTCTTATTGTCACTGCTTTTGTTAGACCATACATATGTTTTGAGAACTATAAACCTACAGTGTTACATGTTCCACCATTTGCAGTTGATTTTGTTTGTGGATTGCAGGTTCTGGGGGCTGATGTTTGAGGCCAGAAGTTAAAGTTCGGATCATTGACAATTTTGTGGCTCCAAGGCTTCTATGCCCAAGCCACTGACAAAATTAAGAAAAAAAGTATAAAGTTCAAGAAAATGTTTGAGCCACATGACAGTGGTGGGACCAAGAGCAGGAAAACAAAATTCAGTTAATAAATTATTATATATCAGTTATTATTGTAGAAACTGTTACAGGTATTTATGAATAGTGGGTTCAGCCCCGATGCCTGAATTTTAATATGTGTAACTCGAATTCGTTTATCCACGCAGCCTGTTCACTCATCAACAAGGCAGGAAATCGTTGTATTATCGTTGTATACAGTTTTCCAACAATATTCAGCAAACCTCAACAGCTGCATACAAGATCGTTTTATGAAAATCACTCAAAAATATTTCAAGCAGACAGTGCACTACTTATATAACTTCTCTGCAATCGCGAAAAACTTCGAACAGTCCAGAATGATGCTATAACACCCAATCAAAATAAAACTCGTCACCGGAACTTCGCACTGTCTTACGTCATAGAACATTCTATAGATTAGAAGAATTGCTTAGCTATTACGAGACAAATCTGGAAACTTTGATCAATAATAAACAAGTAATTCCAGAAAATTATAAGCAATATCGACCGAAGGAAATTATCAATAACACAAAAAAGCTTCTTCTAATACAGCACAAAATCAATTCAAACACCATATCATTGCATGCTTTGAGTTTGCAAAATAAAATGATCGGAACTATTGAGCGCGTCTCAATCGTAAAAAAAAAACATTCATTTATTTTATAAAACGAGACCATTGCTCTTAGCACTGATCTCGCAAATGCCCTCAAACCAGAGGTTAGCAGAATATATGATATATGGTAAATAGTGGTTTCATTTTGTTCTGAAGATTGTTTTTTCTTAATCTCATAACAACAGCCAAACACATTCTAGAAGTTTATGAAGGGGGAAGCAGCAGTAAATTCACTAATATATATTGTATTTGTTCTTTTTGTGTTGGGCAAGTAGTGCGGACACCATCTAAGATTTAAAAAAGGGGGAAATTGCTGAGCCAGAGACATCAGCTAGGTCAGTAAAGACATCAGCAGGGACATCAGCTGAGCCAGCAGAGGCCTATCCTATCCTATCCTATCCTGTCCCATAACCCGAAGGTCGTAGGGGCACCACAGATGATCGCTTAACCAGCATACTCCATCTTTCTCTGTCCTCAGCAGCCCTGATGGCTTCGCTCAGTGTCAAACCAGTCCATTCTCGAATGTTGTCCTCCCACCTCTTTTTCGGTCTCCCCCTTCTTCTACCTCCTTGCACTGTGCCTTGCAGAATGGTCTTTGCAAGGCCTGATGATCTGGTGACGTGGCCATACCATCGGAGTTTCCGTTTCTTCACCACTGTGAGCAGGTCATCGTGTTGTCCAATGGCTTGTGTGATGGTCTGTCGGACTTCAATGTTGGTGATGTGTTGGGTATAGGAAATGCACAGAAGTCTTCTGTAGCACCTCATCTCCATGCTTTGTATTCTTCGTTGGAGATCTGCTGTGAGGGTCCATGCTTCGCAAGCATATAGGAAGATGGAGATGACCAGAGAGCGCAGCAGTCTTACTTTGGAATGTAGACTGATGGTTCTGTCTTTCCAAATGGGCTTCAACCTTGTCAGGGCAGCAGTTGTTTGTGCGATCCTGGAGAGGACTTCCTGTCGAGACCCATTGTCTGACACAATGGCTCCTAAATATTTGAAGCTGTGCAGCAGAGGCACCATCTCTTAATTAAAGCAGCTTGACATTTCTTTACAAGTCATACCAAAGGGAAATATACAAGGTCTTAAACGAACCGAAAGACCACAATGCACGACGTTCACAGGCAGTCCTCACAAATAGAAGAAAAGTGAACAAGTTACTTGATATACAAGTTTATTCCACCTTTCAGGGAGCATTTAACCCCTAAAATGCCAGTGAACACTTTCTCCATCTACATAATTTGAAATTGACATTTTTATTATTATAGTTTTTTAAACATGACACCAATTTTTTTTCACTTTAGGTATGCTAATTTGAGCTGAATATTAATTATTGTTTCACAAACTTCAAGCCTACAGTATAGACTACATAACATAATGTGTATACAAGGTGTAGGACAGAGTAGTGAAACTTGGTATTTGAGAAAAATGTGTTAATGCTTTCTGCTTCCATGAAATTATGAAAATTACTGTTCTTTTTGTAAATGTATGCTTCGATTAGAGATTGTTTGATTCATGCTGTTGAGTCTGTTCAAGCCCATGATTGTGTTACGAGAGAGTTGATGTTCTCAACTGACAACAAACACCAGATAATTGAAATTGTTTGTGCATCAAATTTTATTCATCAGATTTACAATCAAATTTAGTTCACCGAAAGCTACATACATACATACATACGTATTATACAACCAACTGAAATGTTCCTGCTGGAAATGTATTTATTCCAATTCTATGTTAATTCCATTATAGTATAAAACAAAATACAAACACAAACTAAAACTTAATGTTAATGTTGCTCAGAGCTTTTTGTCTGTTTAGTTTCACTCAGTCATGAATATTCGAGGCTGCAATTGATGTTTTTGATTTCATTATTTTTCTCCGATTTTATGTGATACAGGTATGGAAAACTAGATGTTCCTGCAATTTTGAGTCAGTCATAGTTGGTGCTCCACAATACAATGGCAGCATGGAAATTGGCCCAAGCCCTCTTTTTTGTGGAATATCTATTTTGTAGGCACCACCAAGCAATGGTTGCAAGACAAGTCGCACCTATGCCTATGCGACTTGCATTTTGACAACTGCGAGTTGTCAAAAACAAAAGGTGCCACTCGTCATAGCAAAAAGTGCGACTTGTCATAGATTTTTCATTCCTACGCCAATATGGAGGCTGAAACAAGCAACCAACTCTAGTCAGAGGATTTATTTTCGCTTGAACCTCTTACATGGAAGATGGCCAAGACAAGAAGTGGACAGAAGAAGATAAAAATTATCAAGAAGAAAGACGAAAGAACTGACGCGACCTCCATTTTAATGCCATCTGAGGAGAGATTGGCAGCCGTTGAAAATCAGGACGACGGTACCAACATGGAGTCAACCCGACAGCACAACATTCGCTACTACCATCACAGTGAGTGTGATTTTGGAGTTAAAGCACACACCGACTCAACCAAAGCTTTTAGGTTTTGAAGCTAGTTCAGCCAGGCTAGCTATAAATAGCTTTGCCAGTGCTCTTTTTTCCTTTCCTTTCACTGAAAGGGAGGGTGTAGGCAAGCTATAAATAGCCCGCAGCCAGCAAAATGTGGGATAACCTAAGAGTGCTCCTCACATAGGCATTGAGCTGCTGTGAGCATCTCATAACATCGCTTTGCTCTAGAATATCCGTGTAGGAAAACATCATCCACGAGCAAGACTGAAAAATAGATAAGTTGTTGGCGGAGTCGAAGCAGACGACGCATGCGGTACCGGTTAATAAGAGCAATCCGACTTATGCTGACATTCTAAAGTCGCCATCGGTTGGTACTAGCGCAAAATTGATCAAAGTATCTTCGAAATCAGCAATGAACACCGAAAACCGCTTCCGTCTATGAAAAATCAAGATCTAAGCAAAAATAATCCTCGCATTCCAAGACATGACGCAAAACCATCTGCGTCATCATCGCATGACGAAACACCCGATGACGTAAAAGAAAATGAATGCGGAAGTAAAATTATTACTCTGCACAACTCGGTATTGAATGAAAAAAGGCTGGGGCAATCGTATGGATTTGATGCAGTCAAGAATAAAGTCTTCACTATCAACGACCTTGAGCCTACCTTCAACTCAACACAGAATGAAATTCCACCCAAAGTCGTTGTTATTCATTGTGGCATAAACAACATGAAGAAGCAAGATCCGCAAGCAAGCAGTTTGTTCAATCGGTGAAGAACATCTCTTCCAGCTGCCCTACATCAAACATTATTATCAGCAAACTTTCAACAATATCTGACCCCAAGCTCCAATGAAAGAAAGAATTGTTTAATGCCATAGTATTCTCCGAGCTGGTGGAAGAACCGCAAGTGTCCTTCATCAACAATGACAACGTGCCACTACACGCCCTGAAAGACAATTTTCACCCCAATAAGCGGGGCTCCAGTATCCTTGCTGGCAACATCGGCCGTCATATCCACAAATTTCTGTTTTCCAATGGAACTGTAGACCCATTTCTACTAATTTACAGTATTTACAGCAATATTTAACTGAGACAGATTATCATGCATTATGTTTACAATCAATACATATAAACAAGAGAAAGTGACCTAAACTGAAAGGATTTTATTATCCACCAGTGACAGATTTACATAGCAACAAAGTTCAAGCTGCTGTATACATCAGGAATGACTTGGACTATTATACATGTATAACATCATCGCCAGTTCCAAAGGACTTGATAGGAGTTTTTTCTGCCGCAGTTAAATTAAAAGTTAATCAAGATTTGAGTGTGAATATTGTATCTATATATTATCCAAAAGGTATGGACAAAAATAACAGTGACTGGCTACGTTCTTTTGACACTTCTGAACAATGGATAATATGTGGTGATTTTAATTCACATTCGCCTTTATGGGATAAGAATTGGTATAATGTTATTAATACTTGCTTTAGTGAAAATGTACTAGATTCGGATTTGATATTGCTTAATGATGGCAGGGTCACTCGCATTCCAGATGTGTCTACTCACTTTCCTTCAGCCATTGATTTGACTTTAGCTGCGCCGGATCTGGTCGTCGACTGTGTCTGGAACGTGGAAAGAGACTCTCTTGGAAGTGACCATCTGCCGATTACAATAACTCTGCGTAATAATGTCGATATTCATCTATAGAAGATGATACTGTTCCTAAATATATTTATAGTCATGTAGATTGGGAAATGTATCAAAATCTATTATTGTCATATGATACCAATTTTATTAATTCCGATGATATTAATTATGTATATGTTAAATTTATGCAACTAATTCACTTAGCAGCAGCAAAGTCTATTCCCCAGAAACGAACATATAGTAAGAAAAAACATACAGGAAATATCTGGTGGAATGACACATGTGAAACAGTAGTTAAGGAAAAAAAGATTGCTTATAAAACATGGATAATATATATATATATCAGTAGAACATTTTAAAGAAATGACAAAAATCTAAAATTAAATGTAATAAAATAATTGCTTTTGAAAAAAGACAATTTTGGTCGGAATATTGTAAATCTGAAATAAATAATTCTCATGATGCTGCAAAAGTATTGAAAAAATTATCAGAACTGAGAAATGGATTTCAGCTTCCTCAGTGTCCATTAAAATTATTAAATAATGATTTTCCCTCACCTAAAGAAAAAGCTGAAGAACTTGTAAAAAGTTTTGCTAATGATAGTAATTTGTCACCTAACAAAAAAAATGAACAAGAACGGTTGGAAAATACTAATGAATATGAAGCACCCCCATCAAATAATAATTTATATATTACTTCTGAATTAAATATCATGAAGTAAAAAATGCTCTTTTAGATTTAGGAAGAAAAAAGTTTGCTGTAGGATTAGACGGTATATCATATAACTTATTGATGCATCTTCCTGAAAAATGGATACACATTTTACATATTAGTTTTAACAAATGCTGGCATAGGGGTACTTTACCTGATTATTGGAAATCTTCTATAATAATACCTATTTTAAAATCAGGTAAGCCACGATCACTTACGTAAAGTTATAGACCAATATCACTAACGTCTCATGTATGTAAAGTAATGGAAAAGATTAATTTAGAAAGAATATCATATTATTGTATAAAACATAATATTATACCAGTTAATCAGGCTGGTTTTCAAAAAGGAAGATCAACAGTAGACCATTTAGTAAAAATCAGAACCAATATTAAGAAACAATTTGCAAAACGAAAAAGTGTTTTAGCAACATTTTTTGACATCACCAAAGCATATGACAGAGTATGGCATGCAAGATTAATGTACACACTAACATCACTTGGTCTGTCAGGTCGTATGTATAATTACATTGGCACTTTTTAAGAGATAGAAATGTAAAGGTAAAAGTAGGGAATTCATATTGATATTCGTCTAGCTATACAACTAATATGGGAATTCCACAAGGATCTATAGTTTCACCAATTTTATTTATATTAATGTATGATTTACCGAAGGAGTTGAGAAATAAAGTATCACTTGTTCAATATGCTGATGACATAGCAATATGGATGAATGTAAATTTAAAACAGAAAACATCCTTGTATGAAATTAAATATATTACCAAGTTATATAAAAAGGAATTAAATAATATCAGTCATTTTATGCATCGGAATGGCCTTGACTTGTCAAAAGAAAAAAACAAACCTGGTATTATTTAATCATGGTCAGGAGCCTAGACAATTTCCAAAATTAAAAATTGAAAATGAAAAACCCAAGTATGTAAAATAGGTTAAATTTTTAGGCGTTTATCTAACATATAAACTGCATTGGAAACGACATATAGAATACTTAATACAAAAGGCTGTCAAAAGTTATAATTTATTGAAAATTATTAACAAACAAGCTTGGGGACAAGACGTAAAAACACGGATTCATATTGCTTGTGCTTTAGTTAGATCCAAATTAACATGCGGACAGGAAGCGTATTTTTCATCCCCTAAATGTTATCTTAAAAAGTTACAAAGCTTAGACAGTAAAGCAATAAAATTAGCACTAGGGGTCCCAATTCATACAAAAACCACAGAGGCCTATAAACTTGCGGGAGTTATTCCTCTTGATGAATGGCGCAAGTTATCATGTGCCAAATACATAGTAAGAGCAAATGCAATTAACAACAGTACTGACGAAGAACTGTTCATAAGATCTGATTTAGATTTTCCTAAACAAGCCCAAAAAGTGAACTCCTTTACAACAATAGGTACCTTTGGCTTTACTAAAAATCTGATTCAAATTGTCTTAATGCATATTGAGTGTTTACATAAAACTATTATTTCACCAGTACCTATGTGGGAATTAGAAAAGGCTAAATTTGATATCTGTTGCTGTAATGAAAATAAGAACCACAACCCTCTGCTTACTGTATTTGAAGTTCAACATCATATACATGAGAAGTTTTCTGGACAACTGAAAATATATACTGATGGATCTGTTCTTCACACAGATGAAGCAGGGGCTGCGTTTGTAATACCGGATTTAAATATATCAGAATCATATTATTTAGGGAAAGGATATTCGATATTCACTGCTGAATTAATTGCGATATTAATGGCTCTAAATACACTTTCTAATCTTTCTGTGAATATATGCAGCGTTGTTTTATGCGTAGATTCTATGTCAGTTTTACAAGCATTGGATTTAGATAATAATGGTGAATAAAACGAAATTATTTTGGAAATTACAAATATTATTCACAGTTTGATAACTAATGGCACTCAGGTAAATTTTGTCTGGATTCCCTCACATAGTGGTTTCCTTTATAATGATTGGGTTGAACGAGCTGCAAAACTTGGTGCTTCAAATATTAATTCTCAAAAAAATAAAAATACCGTTGTCTTCTAAAGAAATTAACAACTCTATAGAAAATACATTTGTAAAAGACATTAAACTTAATTGCAACTATAATAAACCTTGTGGAATTGCTAGATCAGTTTCAAGTATGGCACATAGAATAATATTAAACTCAATTAAAATCAAATATTGTAAAAATGTAAAATGTATATGTGGTGAATCTATTTCTCTGAAACATGTATTACTTCAATGCAGTAATATGCGCCCATGTTTGCCAACTGATGTTTCTCTTATCGATTCCATTGATAACAAAAGCTTTGATATATAATGCATTAGATTAGCAAAAGCTTTGATTGATTCTCCAGTTGCTCAGTTTATATAATTATGTATTTTATATGTATGGATGTATGTATGTATCTAGTGTAAATGTGTGCGAATGCGTGCGTACGTCTTATCATCTCGATGAAGAAGACGTTAATAAAACAACCAACCAACCAACCATCATAGATTTTTTTAATGCGTGTATTGAGGGTTTTTGTTACTGTATCTGAAGTTATCTCCCATTCTGTACACTACTTAAAGGATACATTCATTAAGAAAAATAAACAACAACATGAGTTTGAATTTTCTCACACATAAATACTTAATTGCATGAATATTGAAAGATAGCCATACTAGTTATTTCTTATCTCTCTCTCTTAATAGCATACAATCAATATATACAAACAGGGTTCATTATTTACAGTGCAGATCACAACTCTAAGAAACGTGATGAACAATGATTTATTAACAGAAAACAATTACTGCCGAGCCGTAGTGGTTATTTAAGCAATGATGTACATTATTCATTATACAATATAATTTGATTACATGTTGTGCATGCGTTGGAAATGGGTGAGTGGGTGGTAGAGTCTCATACTGCTTGATGCAACGTGTTCATGTATTCATGCGTGGTGTGGGGACGAGGGTAGAATCTCATACTGCTTAAAGCAATGTGCTTGTGTTCTTAATGTGTGGTGTGGGGGTGGTAAGAGTAGAGTCTCATGGGGTGAGGGTAGAGTCTCATACTGCTTGATACAATGCGGTTATGTGTTGTTCATTCGCGTTGTGGGGATGAGGGTAGAGTCTCCTACTGCTTGATGCAATGTGTTTATGTTGTTCATGCGTGGTGTGGGGGTGAGGAGAGGGAGGGTGCACCAATTATTAAGCATTATGACCCCCTTACATAGCTTTTATATAGCATATAGTTGAAGAATACGTAGAAAAGCAAGGTGAAGAACAGATGTGCACGGCGTTCACAGGTTAGGAGTGGTCCTCATTCGGCTCTTTGCAGTCCGCTGGACTCTTTAAACAATGACTAATTAACTAATACAAGGTAGGATGACCTTTTTTTTTTTAAAGTACATGTGTGCACCGCGCTGACCGGTTAGGATGACCTCTTATCATGCGCATGGGTGTTCGCACTTTTCCACAGTTGAAACTCTATCCAGTGTTGTGGCCAGCATGCCTCACCTCAGTCGACTAGGTCTTGGATCACATGAACCTGTTTTAAATCGTTTCGGGGGGTTTATTCATTGTGCCTTTTTATACGAGATGAATCATCTCCTTTCATAAACTGAACAATCTGTTCAGACTTTATAATTAAATTTCCTATTGAAATGACTAGTTTATGAAACTTTGGATAATAAACAAAATTAAGAGCCAAAAAGGCGCAGTTTTCTGACACAGTTTTGAGAGATATTTAGTTGTCTTGAACATATTTACTCAATTTTATTTTCCTTTTTTTTTTTTTTTTTATTTTACAATTGGGAAAGTCTTCTCTAAACCCAGTCAAAAGTTTAAAGCCTGACTAATTAATTTTACCTGATCATTTTTAATCATTGAAGCTGCTGTGACTAGAGCCTCGGTTATTTTATCATAGTTTTTAGAAATACCGATTGAGATATATCCGGCGCTTGTACCTATTGAGGATTTGGTTGGATCTTTTTTTTTTTTAATTTGTCTTTTAAAAACGACAAGCTTTTTTTCAGGGCGCTTAGACATATCAGATTGAGGTGTTTTTGGTAGAGTTGTTGAAATAGTTACTCATCTGGAAATGGCATGTAGTATTTTTATAAAACAGCAATTTCACCTTCAGAAAAAAGGTTTAGGTTCTGATTCTTGAGATTCTCATGAAATAATGTTGTCTTCATCAGACCTTAGCGAGCCGGGGACTAGAAGAAGTTATTGTTCACAACAACACAGAGCCTTCGCAATTCCAAATGGCGACACCACAAAAACAGCACATCTTCCTTGATCAAAATCCAAGGTGGCGTTATGCCGCTATGGCTTATGGGATACAGACTGTTCTGGAAAGATGTTACATCATTTGATTTCAGCTTTGCACTAGTTCTAATGCTGCACGCTGTGTTTTAGTGTTTCCATTAGCATCGCGTGTGTGTAGACTGCTGCACTGTGGTATGACGTCACAGGTCATCCATCGCCGCCTCTATCTCTGTCTATCATCTCTGTCTCTCTATCTCTGTCTGTCTGTCTGTCTCTCTGTCTGTCTCTCTGTCTGTCTCTCTCTCTCTCTCTCTCTCTCTCTCTCTCTCTCTCTCTCTCTCTCTCTCTCTCTCTCTCTCTTATGTATGTATGTGTATTTCGGTACATTAATTTTCTTAGTAATATTTTTTTTTAATTCTTACCATTGTTAAGGTTTATGTTATTTTCAAATCAATTTTATGTTTACTTTTTGATTTCTGTTATTTTACAATGTTATTAAGGACTAGCTGTAAGGCATGTCCATAGGACCTAATGCTATTATCCTATTAAAGGTTTCGACTTCGACTTCTCTCTCTCTGTGTCTGTATAGATGCTGTTTCATGATTTGATTGATGGTATTTAGGTTAAAGAAGGTGTGTGTGAGATCATTAAGTGCTCTAAAAGTAAAACATGGGGAAGGAGAGGGGCAGATTGCCCAATTATATCCTCTCTCTTGTTTTGGGGACCATTTACTGATTTTAGTTACTCGCCTAATGCCATTGTACAAACACTAGACGATTGAAGTTAGTTAGTTAGTCATTGTTTATAGCAGAAGATTGAAGTTAGTCATTGTTTATTGGATCCAGAGGACTGCAAAGAGCCAAATCAGGACCACAACTTCGTTGAAAGAGGAATCACCCCTGATCCACATAAAAGATCGGCTGGAACAACCCAAATGGGAACACCGAAGGTACTCCACCAGCCGGCCACTTTACAATAAAGGCATCCAATCCGGGTGACGCTGAGGCTTTACTCTAATTTATCGAACCCCCGTTTACCACCAAAAAAAAAAAAGAATTTGAACAGCATTATAACATATTAACAAAAGACATACCTAGAAAATGCCTAAATTGCTTAATAATAATAGCATAGAAAGTCCTAGTGACCATTTGGAAGAAAGCGTCCAATATCCCCAAGCTGATCCAACAGACCCCATACACAAACCAGGAGTTTGGGGAGAGTTTTCAAGAAAAAAGGAAAGTGACTGGTCTAGCGAAGAAGATAGAAGATTGATGGAACAGCTTAGGGACGAGAAAAAACAAATGAGAATGACACTCTTTGGACTATTTAGGACTAGTCTCGCAAAAAATCTTGAAATTTTTTTTTGGCGGGAGAATGTGGGGGTAGAGAGAGTGCACAGACTCACTTTGCTAGGCATGTGAGTCAAAAATGGCGAGGCATAAAGCGAACGCCACTGCTTCCTTTCAAACAGTTTTGGTGAAATCGATCGCTGCATAATCTGTAGTTTCACGTTCTGGGGAGGCTGTTCCTCTTTCCTTCGTTGTTCCTCGGTGAACGCAATAGTGACGTAGTGGCATCTCCCGTCTTTCTTCTCGCTCTCACTTGTGACTTCTGCGTTTTCCTATAAGGAGCGTAAAAGAAAAGGTTAGAACATGCTAGAACTGTGGCCATATTTCCAAACATTTCTTGGAGATTTTCTTTTAATTTCAACGTTCTTACATAGCCCTTTTCCAGCTGAAGAGCTGCTCAAGGCGCTGGCCAATATAGGATCTATCTCAAGCTGCCCTGGCACCTACTTCCTGCCTTAGGCGCATCGTCTGAAGCCCTGGTTGACCGTGCATGGGGAGAAGGGACCTAGCGCTTGCTGGGTGTATTTGTGGATCCGTCGCTCACCGTCTAGGTCATGAGCGTAGGATCTTTAGAAGTCCGTGCGATGGAATGCGTGCGTGCGCAGATTAGACCTCGGTTAATACTCTCATCCGAAGCATGTGCTAGGAAAGACGTCATAAATAAAGATACTGTGTTCTAATTCACCCATTTCAAGGCTTATGTCTACGCGCGCACACACACACACACACACCCACACCCACACACACACCCACACACACATATTACACACACAAATATATGTATATATTTTTGCGTGATCTAACGCTTACTTAGTCGCTTTCGAGTAGCGCCCTCTTGGAAAGCAGTATAGTCAAGAAGTCAAGATGCGTTTGTATCCAACTTTCAAGTTGTGCACATTTGCACTTCATATGTGGCTATGCGTTACACGGTATTTATCAATGGTTGATTCATCCTCGATGCTTATATCTTGATATCTGTAACTCGAATTTGTTTATCCACGCAGCCTGTTCACTCAGCAACAAGGCATATGTCGTCGTATAAAGTTTTCCAACTTTATTATTATTATTATTATTATTATTATTATTATTATTATTATTATTATTATTGAGGATTTTTATAGCGCACTTATCTCGCCGTACTTGACCAGACTCTAGGCGCTGGCCGATACAGGATCTAACTCAAACCGCCCAGGACGCCCACCCGCAGCCTTTGGGCGCATGGTCTGACGCCCGGACAACTGAGCACTGTCCTGGCCAGCCAGGGATGGGGAAGAAGGACCAAGTGCATGCTGGGTTTGTTCTTGTTAAAACTCCTTTAACTTGCCCCAAAAGATGTGGTCTACAATTATTTCATCAGTCAAATACTGGCTTTGAGTAATGCGCGCGTTGACCGAGTGGGGCTAAACAATTAAAGAACAAGATGGCAAGTCATTCAAATGTATTTCGCGGCACACGCCTAGCCCCCCCAAAAAAGCATTGTCAAAAGTTTTAACTTTCTTGACAGTGTTGGGATTGGGTTTTATCTAAGGAAGCAAATGGAGAATATGTAATGATAGGCCACGGTCTGAACTATCTGGAAGCAAAAGCTTCCAAATGGGCTCAGCCAATTTGTGTACATACAGCGCAAAACGTGTTTAGAAAATGTTGAAGCACAATGACCTTGACCTTTGAGAAAGTACACATAGGTATGATATAACATGCTTAGCAGTAAAGGTATGCACCAAGTACAAATGATATATTTGGGTCCAGTTATTCTACAGATAAGGCCAAAGGTGTGTTTAATTTTAAAAAAAAAGTGAAATTCGACCGACCGACAACCGGACTGTTACTGAAGGAGACCCATGATCTGAAGTATCTGTACACTAAAATTCATTCTACAAAAATCCCTTCAGCCGTTTTTGAGATATTGAACAAAATGTGTTTAGCAACAAAATGATTTTCATGACCTTGACCTTTAGGGTGGAGCAAATATGATGGCACGGGAAGCAGGCCACTAACCTAGATAATGTCTCTGTGAAGTTTGGTCATAATCCGTTCAGTGGATCTTGAGATATGGCTACCCAAGGGCCTACAAGCAGACAGGCCGACATTTTGGCTCCTTTTAATTCCCGACTAATTCAAAGTATTACCAGATATATTTTGTGGAGTTACTTGTTCCTCCCGGCGGAGTATCCACAGTATCCTGAACAAGAAGTCTGGAAATATAAAGAGCGAACAGTGCCAGATGGCAAACGTGTCGACAGTGGTTAAACTCACAGCTTAGCTAAACGGAAGCCGAAAAAGTCAAAGCAGAAGCATGAACAGTGACAGATAAATGGCAAAACGTGTCGATAGCTGCGCGTATCGCAGCCTAACCTATTGATAACAGCTTATCAACCGCCCTGATGATCGAGCTGCGCAGTATTCCTATTCCTTTAAAGTAGTGTATAAACTGAGGCCTTGTCTGTGCACGTAAGACTTCCATCGCACGGGTATTACAAGATCCTAAGGGCGCGTCCACATGACGAACTTCGAGCGAAGCATTGAGCTGCGCTTCAGTTGCGCTGCGAAAAGTATAACTGTAGAAGCGACCACACCACGAGTGGTAGCCGCGCGATTGTTGCTAGCTTCGAGCGGCGGTAATGTTTTCGGCATTTATCGTAGCTCGAAGCTCAAGCGGTGGTTTTCGGGGTCATTGACCTTGATTGGTTTTTGTGTCCTTGGCCTTTAATCAGTCTTCTTATCTCCCTGCGCTGACGGAATCAGAGAGCTACAAAATGTCCATTTTAGCAGCAGATAAAACAAGTGAATTTAGTTCTTTAATCCGAGGGATTGTGGCCGAAAGAACAAACAGATTTTGGAACAGGGAGGTTCGAGCAAAGCTGTTTCAGGAGGTGCCTGAAATGGCAATGCACTCAAGTTAGTGATTGAGTGAAGATGGTTATACATTTTATAATAAAATGACCAATTGCTCTTTTCGTATAGCATAGGCCTAATTGACAAAATTGCAGCTTTATCATTTGCGCTGTCAACCTTTACATTACATTACATAATTGTTGTTTTAGGTCCAGCGGACTCTTCCGAGCCAAATCAGGACCGGACAACCCCCAATCCGCATAAAAGATCTGCCGAAACAACCCTAGTGGGAAAACTGAATGCCTTCCACCAGCCAGTCACTTTACAATAAAGACATCCCACGCATGGGACGGCTGAGGCTTCACCCCAACTTATCGAACCCCCGTTTACAAAAACAAAATAGAATACAAACATCATTATAAATTATCAACAAAACACATACATATAAAATGCCTACATTGCTAAATAATAACATCATAGGAAGCCCTAGTGACCACCTGGCAGAAAGCGTCCAATATTCCCAAGCTGATCCAACAGACCTCATACACAAACAAGGAGTCTTGTCCCGGAAGAGTTTTCAAGAAAAAAGGTAGGAGACTGGTCTAGCGAAGAAGATGATAGTATAGCAGATTGATAGAACAGAGCAGGAATGAGAAAGAGCAAATGAGAAAGACAGCGACAGTGGGAATTTAAAGCACTAAATTTCCAGAAAGTGGGGATACTATTTATACTGAAACCCCCGGCACCCCAACGGGGGTGCGCTGTCAACCATGAACGTCTGCGGTAGCCATTGAACAATAAAATAATAGTACCCACTAAGTGTTTTATTCTTTATTATTTGTTGCAAATGAAATACAGATCAAGATCTATTAAGCGAATTCACCTTTGATGTTTTCTCTCAGATTTAGAACCTTGCTCATAGTTCCAAATTCAACACAGATTTAGATCTGGACAATGATGGTAAATTATCCATGAACATTTATGACGTAGGTATTGTGTGTTTAATGCAAGACAATAAAAATTAACAAAAATATATAGTTAACTTTTTAACTTGGGTTATTTCTTTGTACTACGATTTACACCTGGGGAGGGAGATAGTACGGGAGGAGAGGGGGGGGGGGGGGGGTAATCGGAATCCATTGATAGAACCGCGGATCGGAATGTATTCACTGCCATCCATAGTATGGCATCGACGTCAAGATTGTTCAAAGATCAGTAGGGAAAAGAGAGAGAGAGAGAGAGAGAGAGAGAGAGAGAGAGAGAGAGAGAGAGAGAGAGAGAGAGAGAGAGAGTGGGGGGAGGATGGAGGGAAATAGGGGAGAGAGAGAAATAGGGGAAATATAGAAGGGAGGGGGAGAGGGGAAGAGAGGGGCAATGGAAAGAGAGATGGGATTGATTGAACATTTATGACAAGAAATTGACCATAATTTTAGGCCAGGTTTAGTCTTACCAAAGATTTTTAATGTATATATTATACCCTCTTTGGTCTTACAACCAGTCCTGTGGGAAAAAAAGCAAGGCCGGAGTGGGAGGGAGAGCGAGAGGAGAGAAAAGATAGATGGAGGACAGAAACCGGAGAGAGAGCACGCGGGTGGAGAGGGGGAAGTGAGAGAGGGTGGAGAGAATGGGGAGAGGTGGAGGGTGAACAGTAAATGACCAACAGTTGGGTGACGTGCATGAATGCAGGTCTATCTTTGTTGTTGTGTTGTTGCTTTTTTTAAGTATTTTTTTAGTGTTTTTTTTTAAATAGTACATGCCATGTTGATCTTAAAAGAATAGTAACCAGCTTTAGGTTTAAAAGTACAATGCTTGTGGTAAACTAAAGTCACGTGAGTCTGATCCTTCATTATTACTGCTGTCAGTTAGGTCAGCAAAGTCATATTAACTGTAGCTTTTATGTCAGTTTACTGCACCAACCACGATAAAATACTCAACCAGCTGTTCTCTCACCTATGCTAAGTATTGTCCAAGGCGACCTGTGTAACACCCCACCTGAATGTCCTGTTCACCACGGACTTGAGAATCATCACAGATCTCCTGTCCCTTTTCATATCAGCACCCTCATGACGGAAGACTGCATTGTGCAAGGCAACAGTGCTAGCACAATGTTTTCAGCAGCCACGTTGTGCAGATTGCTGTTTTCAGCACTCGCCATTTTCCAGCATGCACTCCAAGCCCGCATTCTAAACGGCTTGCCATAGAATGGCGATAATTGAAGATGATATCAACTGTGTTGATGCGGGTCATTAGTAATGGCTTGGGCCATAGGAAAGGCTGGGCTACTTACCAAAAAAATAGGAAAGGTGAAAGTTTGAATTTGGTAATGGGGCATATTTACTGTATTCACTTCAAGGAAGAGTTTCATCTGAGACCGTTCTGGAAAATATTCCATCACTCTCTTTCCCGTAGGCTTTAACTTCAACAGAAATAAATTTTAGTTGGGGGTCTGCGATGCTTTGAAAAAACCACAGATAATAAACTTCTGAACGACAGCTAGCATCACGCTCGCAGGCAGCTAGCTGTAACAGCTTGTCATGTGGCCACACAAGCTGTCACCGAGCTTACAGCCAGCTGTGCAGCTAGCTAGCCGATAGCTTTTTGACGCTTGTGGTGTGGCCACCCACCGCTCACAGCTCAAAGCCCGTCCAACGCTACGCCACCGCTAGCTCAAAGCGCAACTCGTCATGTGGACGCGCCCTAACGCTCATGTCCTAGACAGGGGAATACCAGATACAATAACACCCAGGATGCACTATGTAATGTAAGTCCAAATGCAAGTAGTGCAAGTCGTCTCAACCATCCACCTTACACATTGATTCCAGTACCACTACGAAACTTCGGGGCTTCTGTACTAAAATAAACAAGTCAATAATACTGCATCACCAGTCCATCTGTCTACACAGAATTTGTTTGGACACTTACTTTGTTTTCTGATGCATTCTGACTGTTGGCATACAGTGTAGTTTTATCCTTCGTGTAATTTTCGTAAAAATCTCGAACAACCCGATCCACAGAAATGGGCGTTTCTTTTGGCCAAGGACCTAGCAAAAACAAAAAGATAGCTGTGAAACTGTTGTAATGCTATACATATTATACGCTTACGCCAGTCTCAAACAAAGTCGTCCACAAAAACAAATAAAAAAATTATTCAGCCAAGTGAAATCAAACATAGCCTTGTATTTCGGTGTTTTTAATCCATTTGTTTCTCATTATAACACAACACTTGGAAAATGCTTGGCTGTTGGTAACACTATTACGCAAACATCCATACAACGGGCACATATCAATATGACTGCATTCATAACTCTATCATGTATAAGACACCTATAGTTATATATTATGTATCTTTTGTCCAGTTTTGTCTGTCTTGTCTTCCCATTCTCCCAACCCTTTGCGCGCCTTGATCCTTAGGCTAAGGCGCCTTACAAATGACGAACATTATAGTTATGACTGCAGTCATACTGAATATTTGCCATTTGCATAGATATCTGCGTGATAGTGTTACCAACAGAGATAATGTGACCTTGGCCTTTACAGGCCTTCTGATGCTCATGTATGATCAAATAATCCACGGGTGTTGCATACTATGGATTAAAATATAGAGCCATTCCACTGTATGATAAAATATTATTTAATGGAGCTGTATACATTGAAATCAGTGTGGATAGAATTTCCTGACATGAGGTTTATTTTAAAGGAAACGTCTTGTAAATACATGCAATGCAAATAAAAGTACATCAGTCCCTTGGTACATTTAAAGCTATCCTATCCTATCCTATCCTGTCCCGTAACTCGGAGGTCGTAGGGGGACCACAGATGATCGTTTAACCAGCATACTCCATCTTTCCCTGTCCTCAGCAACCCTGATTGTTTCGCTCAGTGTCAAACCAGTCCATTCTCGAATGTTGTCCTCTCACCTCTTTTTCGGTCGCCCTCTTCTTCTACCTCCTTGCACTGTGCCTTGCCTGATGGTCTTTGCAAGACCTGATGATCTGGTGACGTGGCCACCCCATCGGGGTTTCCGTTTTTTCACCACTGTGAGTAGGTCATCGTGTTGTCCAATGGCTTGTGTGATGGTCTTTCGGACTTCGTCGTTGGTGATGTGTTGGGTATAGGAAATGCCCAGAAGTCTTCTGTAGCACCTCATCTGCATGCTTTGTATTCTTCGTTGTAGATCTGCTGTGAGGGTCCATATCTCGAAAGTTATATAGGAAGATGGAGATGACAAGGGAGCGCGGCAGTCTTACTCTTAAAGCTAGAGCATCATTTCTGAATTGAAAGGTGGCAAACTTGAAAGACTAGAAGGGCAAAGCCCAAATGACTCACATTGCTCCTTATTGATATGAATATTCAACATGAAAATGAGTGCCCATAGAGAAAAGCTAGACGGACAAAGCCCATATGACTCACATGCTCCTTATGGAACTCGCAATATTTAACATGAAAAATGAGTGCCCAGAAAAAAAACCAAACTGAAACCGTGAGAAAGTAATACCGACTTTGATCTTTCTATGCTCTTGACCTTGAGATCTCCTTGAGCTTCGGCTCTAAATACACGCATGTAATATCAAATAAACTACAGCAAAAGTTGCATTATGACAAAAAAACTGATCTTGGGATGACCTTGACCTTCAGTGATATTGCCCCTCACGAGTCCTCTTATGCATGTATGATCCAATAACCCTATGTGGTTGCATCTGTGTGTTCCCCCGTGGGGGTGACGGGGATTTCCGTATAAATAGTATCACCACTTTCTGGAAATTTAGTGCTTTAAATTCCCACTGTTGCTGTTTTTCTTCTTTGTTCTTTCTCATTCCTACTCTGTTCTATCGATCTACTAATACTATCTTCTTCTTCGCTAGACCAGTCACCACCTTTTTTTCTTGAAAACCCTTCCGGGACAATACTCCTCCTTTGTGTATGAGGTCTGTTGGATCAGCTTTGGAATATTGGACGCTTTCAGCCAAATGGTCACTGGGGCTTCCTATGATGTTATTATTTGGCAATGTAGGCATTGTATATGTATGTGTTTTTTCGATATTGTATAATGATGTTTGTATTCTATTTTTTTGTGAACGGGGGTTCGATAAATTAGAGTATAGCCCCAGCGTCCCCTGCGTGGGATGTCTTTATTGTAAAGTGACCGGCTCGTAGATTGCCTTCAGTGTTACCACTAGGGTTGTTTCGGCAGATCTTTTATGCGGATCAGGGGTGAGTCTTCTTTCACTTCTCTGGCCCTGATTTCGCTCGGAAGAGTCCGCTGGACCTAAAGCAATAACTATGTAATGTAATGTGGTTGCGTACTTTGGGTTAAATAAAAATCCATTCTACTGTATGATGACCTATTTTTTGAATGTTTTTGTAAGGCCTAAAATGACCTTGACCTTCAAGATCAACACAAAAAAATGACACTGACTTTCAAGATCAAGACTGTGCCTTTGCGATCTGCAAGGGCATCCGACATGATGCGATTCAGGAAGATGTTGAAGAGTGTTGTACAGAGTAGGCATCCTTGACGCACGCCGATTGTTGATCTGAGTCAGTTCCCAATGTCGCTGTTGTTGATGACTTCAGTACCGTTAGTGCTGATGTTGTACACCCTCAAGGTTGCCCACAGACCTGCATGCAAGGCTTTCAAACGCTTTCATTAAGTCTACAAACACTTGATATAGATGTTTTTTGGTGCTGTAAGTATTTCTCGCATATTATTATCAAAGAAAACACGGAACATATATAAATACAGCAAGTTCGAACTTTATATCTCTCATAGTTTATGGTCAAGGTCACTTCAAAGTGCCTATACTAACTGACTTTAGACAGCTCCAGTGACCTTGACCTTGGAGTGCGGTTGACCAAATTTGCATAGGAAAAGTGTCTGATTGATTTTCACATAATCTAAGTTCAATATATTAATAGCTAAAAAAATTTGTTTGAAAAATTTTCATTTCTTGACTAAACATTTGTTGACCCTGTGCCTTGAAGTGAAGTCATTCATTCACTGCACTGATCATTTATGGAAATGGATCATTTTCAGGAAATGGAAATAGAGAACAATTTGAGCAAGAACAAAAGCAAGAAGGCCTACCAGACTGTGAATCGGCTGATAAGTGTTAAACAGGCCAAGGTCTCTACGATCCGAAGCAAGTGTGTCTTGTGGCTTACAGAAGAACACGAAATATTGGATAGCTGGACAGAGTACTGCTCTGACCTTTACAACCACACACCAAACGGAGATCTATCAGTTCTAGCATGTCCCGAGAACAGAGAAGAAGAAGAAATCCTCCCAATTCTCCGAGAAGAAGTTGAGGCAGCAGTGCAGTCGCTGTAGAAGGGGAAATGAGCAAGAGTGGACAACAAACCGCAGAATTGCTTCAAACAGAAGAACCGATTATTTCGTCAGCTCCCTGTAAAGTGTTCTTCTTCTTTTTTACCTGTCTTCGTTGTCACAAAGGTTCAAAAGTTCAGGTGTGATCCACGGTTTCTTCTTTGGACGGTCCTTGCCAATGATCACCGTGGCGGCATCTGTCACAGCTGAGTTGACAAAATTAGCAGTGGCGCAAATTTCCCTCCAACTGTGGCTTGGAATATTTATGCCACCTCTGGGTCTTGCAGTTTGTCCAGGTCGAACTTCAGTCGGGTGCACTTCGTTTTGTTCACTCTCTTCAAGTGGAGCCGGAAAGACATCATCACGAGATCGTGGTCACTTCCGATGTCTGCTCCTAAAAAAGTGCGTTTCCTGCCAATATTGATGCATTATTTGAACCGTTTCTTGACAATGATATAGTCAATCTGGTTGTGATGCTCCCCACTGGGACTGTGCCAGTTCCATCGTCTGGATTTTTTGTGGGGACCACGCATTTTTGCCAGTATCAGATAGTTGTATCTGGAAAACTTTCAGACCTTCAGACCCATGTCATTTGTGTCGTTGTTGCAATGGTGTCCACATGTGTCTCCCCAGTTGTGGTATGCATCTTTGCCAACCTTGTCATTCCAGTTGCCTTGCACTATGAATATGTCATCCCTCTGCACATGATTAAGGTCAGCTTGCAGATGTTCATAGAAATCCTCGACTTCGCTGCCGTCATAGTACGATGTTGGGGCATAGGCCTAAATGATGGCGAAGTTGAGGAGGGGCTGCTCTCAGACCGATGATAATGAGTACAGGAGACTGGGCGACAACCCATGACAGTGTTTAGACTGTCTTTGTGGATCAAAGATTCAACGCCGTGTTCGTGCCTGTCATCTCTCCCACTAAAATAAAACTTGTGGCCTTTGTCGGTCGCTGTTTCACCTAGCCCTTTTCAGCGCAGTTCGCTGATACTTAAAATGTTCCATCGATAGTGGTCCAGCTCGTGGACAAGTTCTTATAATTTTCCCTCCGCAGTTAGGATCCTGACATTCCAGGTTCCTATGACGATGTTGTCTGTCGTGCGGATCTTCCTAAATTGTCCATCAGTAATCCACTTATCACCTTCGTCCTGGTGGCCAAAGGAAGGCGCGGTTCTTGGCGACGACCGATCCGGTATGGAGTGAGTGGTTCTTTTCATCATGGGCAAGAAGACCTGGCGGAGCCCAATCCTCTCCAGGCTGTTGTCCACAGCCGAAATCCACGAGTAAAGTGTGGCTCGCCAGGTCACCGAGCATGGCCGGTGATTTTTGTGTAGGAGACTTTCGCCCAGTGATGCCGTTCTGACATCACCCTTATTAGTCGCGTCTTACGACACGCCGGGAAACGTTGGGTCTATTTATTCAGTGCCCAAACCCACAGGACTTGCAGTAATCGCTGCAGTTTTAAAACAGACGTAACAGAAAGAAACAAGAATCATCACTCTAATGTGTAAGATTGGTAGATACTTTAAGAGAAGTGGCTAGTTCTGAAAATATTTCAAGATTTACCGTCCAGTTCTTTTGGCTGGCTTTTTTGGTCTTCTTCCTCGTTGTCTTTCTTTGGCGTTGCTGACTTCTTTTTTCTTCTGGGCCTTTGGTCGTGCGACCGTTCTGTTCATCGCTTCAGGTGGAGCTATTGGCACGATGGATGCTGTTGTTTTTTGAGTTTTATTTACAGTCGCGTACGGGTATTCCGACTCTTCTTCTGTGCTTTGTGCTGGAATGATTGCCGCCTTTGGTTTTGCTGTCACTGTAGGTTTGACTGTTGCTGCTATAGGTGAAATGTTCACTTCTACGTATTCAGACCGCGAGGATGTTAGCTGTTGAGATGCAGCTGTAACCACATAATTGAACAAACTGTCACCACCAAAATCACAAACAGGGCTATATTACTTTATATCCTTACGGCGTGTTCATTGTTGGGAACCTATCACCTCCTTTGAGATGCTGCCTCTAATAGTCGGTGGTAGGAGTGGGGTTGGGGAAAATCATACGACCATTCTAAATTGGTATGAAGTTGGAAAGCAGGAGTAAACTATTTGGCGTTCATTTATGCCTTAGGAAGTGGGCTGCAACTTAGAATAATACACAAATTATCTAGAGTTTCAAGAAGGGAAATTGTTAGCACTGCTGGGGCCGCAGTTGGCACAGTGTCGTATGCAACGGCTTAACAATTCAAGCATTAAATGTGAAGCGATAACATTGCGGTGGTTCGAAGTTAGTCCTCGAGGGCCGATACAAAAATAGCATGACCCTGAGACACGAGCACTGCGTCCCTTATACTTCTTTGGATTCGAGGTAAAGTCTGTGCACTCACGCATTCCATCGCACGGACTTTAAAGATCCTGACGTTCATGTCCTAGACGGGTGAGTGACAGCTACACAAATACACTCAGCTGGATAGCGCTCAGTTGGACGCCAGACGATGCCTCAAAGCGCTGCAAATGGGCACCTCGAGCGGCTTGAGTTAGCAGATCCCGTACCGGCCAGTGCCTTGAGCAGCATGCTCTTGAGCTGGAAAAGCGCTATAAAAGTACGATTTATTAAATAAATAAACTAAAACAGGCCGGGCGTAAAAGATGTGTAGTCAAAGAGGACGTTCACCAGAAATGATTATACATCTAAATGAAATAAACCAGAAAACTGATAGCATTCAGATTTCACAATAATGAGAAACAACTAGATAAACAAACTATAACAATGCTACTTTGGATAAAAGTAGACAAATCATATTTCGAGCTACTCTCTCAATCAAGCAGAATAAAAAAACACCAGAACAAACACAAAATACTTCCCATTAGAATTCCAACTAGAAAGACAAAGCCGCTATGACTCACATGCTTCTTATCTTTTACATGAAAATGAGTGCCCAGAAGATAAAAAAACAACAACAAAATTAAGCAGTGACATTAAATGCAAAGTAATACTGACTGACCTTTATATGCTCTTGACCTTGAGATGACCTTGACCTCCGGTTCCAAATACACTCATTAACTATCAAATAAACTACAGAAAAGTAACACACAAAAGCAGTGACCTTCGGATGACCTTGAAATTCAGTGACCTTGACCTTGGATGACCTTGACCTTCACGCCACTCTCATGCTCATGTATGATCAAAAAACCCGTTGTTTTTGCAGACTTGGTGTCAAATATAGAGCCCTTCCACTGGATTGTGAGCAATTTGTTTCATGTTGTAGCAAGATATAAAATGACCTTGACCTTCAAGATGAACGCAAAAACGGAACAAATATGAAAGATCAATATATTATATCTAAATACAAGTTTGGACTTTATATCTCGTAGTTTAGGGCCAAGTGAAATTTTGTGAAAATTTGTCTTGTTTTTTTTACTAACATTGGTTGACCTTGTGACCTTGACCTTGAAATGAAGTCATTCATCCACTCTTCATTTATGAGGTCTTGTGGATATTCACCAACTTATCAAGTTTCGTTGTGAAAGTTGAAATAGGTTCTACTTGCAAGTTTTGCACTCCTCATTTGTTTGTGAGCTATGTTGAATCAGCTTGGGAATATTGGACGCTTTCTGTAAGGTGGTCACTGGGGCTTCCTATAATGTTATTTGTGCAATGTAGGCATTTTATATATATATGTATATGTTTTGTTGATATTATATAATGATGTTTATATTCTATTTTGTTTTTGTATACGAGGGTTCGATAAATTAGAGTATAGCCTCAGCGTCCCCTGCGTGGGATGTCTTTATTGTAAAGTTACTGGCTGGTGGAGTGCCTTCAGTGTTATAATAATAATAATAATAATAATAATAATAATAATAATAATAATAATAATAATAATAATAATAATAATAATAATAATAATTAGCATTTGTAAGGCGCCTACCATGCGGATCTAGGCGCGCACACACCAACATTCATATAATCATACATTCATGTTTTATATATAATACTAGACAGCATACAAACGCACGCACGCACACAGACACACGACACCCACACAGACAGACACAAAACAAGAATAATAAATGATGAAAGAAGGTAAATTATGTAAAGTGCTGCTGAAAGAGATAAGTTGCTTTAAAAACTTTGAACTGAAGGAGAGTGTCTGACATCGGAGGGAAGAGAGTTCCAGAGCTGAGGTCCATAGACAGAAAAAGCGCGGGGACCAAGTGATTTCCGTTTATAGCGGCCTTGCCGGAGGAGTCGAGTATCGCTCGAAGAGCGAAGGGTGCGAGAAGGCGTGTACAGAGTGACTAACTCTTTGAGATATTCGGGAGCTGATCCAATGATGATATTATAGCATATACAGGCTGCTTTATACTTTATGCGTTCTAAAACAGGTAACCAGTAAAGTTTGCGCAACAGAGGGGTGCATGGTTGTTTTCGATTTGACTTGAAAACAAGCCTCGCAGCAGCGTTCTGAACTTTTTGAAGGGGTGCTAGGGTAGAGTCATTGCAGCCAATGAATAAAGAGTTGCAATAGTCTATTCTGGGCAGTACGCAAGAAGTAACTAGTGTTTTTGTGGCATCTACAGTGGGGAAGCGACGAAGTGAACTGATTCGCCTTAATTCAAAATAGCACATCTGGCATACTTTTGAAATGTGATCATTCATTGAGAGCTCAGAATCAAGGATAACTCCTAAATTTCTGGTCTTGTCAGAATAGAGAACAGTGGAAGATCCAATGGTAAGAGAAGGGGCAAAGATAGGTGTTGAACTGGAGAAAAGGAGAGCTTCTGTCGTGTCGTCATTCAGTCTGAGCATGTTGTTGGTCATCCATGTCTTAATATCAGTAGTACAGTCACGTAGTGTGTCCGTCACAGAGTCAGTGTCACAAGGTTTCGCAGACTTTTGAAGTTTTGCATCATCAGCAAAAAGGTGATGATCAACAAAGTGTTCCTTGATGACAAAGGATAGTGGAGTGGTGTAAAGCACGAACTAAACAGGACCCAAGACAGAGCCTGCGGGACACCAAAAAGGAGAGGTGAAGCAGCAGATGAAGAATTGTTGACAGATACATATATGAGAACGGTCTTGTAAGTACGATGAGAACCAACGGAGAGCTGTGGACTGAATGCCAAACAGACTCTGAAGGCGATTGAGCAAGATGGCATGATCGATCGTGACGAACGCAGCAGAATTGTCCAGAAGAAGAAGAACAGAGATGTTGTCATGGTCAAGGGCACAAAGAATATCATTGCAAACACGCAGAAGAACAGTCTCAGAGCTGTGACCAGCTCTGTAGGCAGACTGAAGGGGATTGCAAAGGTTGTTGTCGTCGAGATGTGTTAGGAGCTGCTTAAGCACCACTTTCTTCAAAATCTTTTAAAGATAGGCAGATTAGAAACAGGTCGGCAATTCTTCAAGTCGTTTTTGTCCAAGGTGGTCTTTTTCAGCAAGGGTTTTACGACTGCAGTTTTGAGTTCAATTGGGACAATACCAGATAGACGAGAAGCATTGATGAAGTGTGTTAAGGAAGGGAGAATGGTTTTAAGGTGCTCATACAGTAACTTGATAGGGATGGGATCAAGTTCACAAGATTTGGGAACAGTGTTTCTCAGAATGTCGCGAAGCTGACTTTGAGAAACAGGTCGGAGTTGTGTTAGGCAAGGACCAGTGTATGGTGGAGGAGAAGGAAAAACGGATGGGTCTGGGGGAGGATAGCTGTAGCTGATAGTTTGGATTTTCTCAGAAAAGTAGGTGGAGAAATCAGATGGGAATTGTTTGTATTCGAATATATTAGGCAAAGGAGAAGCAGTCTCCTTGCCCAGGAGTAAGTTGAAATTCTGAAAGAATTGTTTGCAAGTTTTACTTTCAGCGATCTGTGATGTAAAAAATGATGTTTTTGCTTCTTCTATCATATTGGCTATTTAGTGTTTGATGGTTTGAAAAATCTCTTTGTGAACTGTCAAGTCTGACTTCAGCCAGCGTCTCTCTGCCTGACGCCGCTCACGTTTGAGCTGATGGAACTGGTCAGCAATGCTGCTGAACCACCGGTTAAATTTACGTTGGTGGACCGTGCATTAGCTGAGAGGCGCGCGTTTGTCAAGTGCAGCTTGCACAGTAACATTGTAGTCAACAATAGAGCATTTAGTAGACAGGGTAGCAAGATCGGCTCTAAAAGCTAGTGGATCGATGCTACGCAGTTTGCGACCATTAATGGTAATTGGTTCCACAGGCAGTTTAGCGACATGCAGTTGACATAGGATTGCATTGTGGTCAGCTTTGAAAGTAACCACTAGGGTTGTTTCGGCAGACCTTTTATGTGGATCAGGGGTGCGTCCTCTTTCAGCGAAGTTGTGGTCTTGATTTTGTGGTCCTGATTCGGCTATTTGCAGTCCGCTGGACCCTGTAAGCAATAAATAACTAACTTGCACGTTTTCCACAGACAGACGCCGGCCGGACGGCTGACTGCGGACTCTGGACGGCGGACCGACAAAGGGACAAAAGTGTTTTTAAATTTTAAAAGTCAATTTTGGACTATTAAGGACTCATCTCGCACACATTTGCAAAAATCTTGATGTTATTTTTCGGGGTTGGAGGTGGAGGAAGAGGGGATGGCGGTGTAGAAGGGGTGCAGGGGGTGGGGTTGAGTTCCATGTAAAGTGCAGGATGCTTGCGCCTATATATAAAGGGGTAAGGTACATTAAAAAAAGTGACATTTTGTGAAGAATTTTAATTTTTTAACTTTAACTTTTTAACATTTTCGTACCCTGTGAACTTGACCTTGAAGTGACATCATCCATTCGCTGATATTTTGTGAGGTCAACTTACTAAGTTTGTTTGTGATAGTTGAAATAGGTTCTGAGATATTGACCCACTTTTTTTCCAACCCAAGTTTTCCCATTGACAGGTGGACGACAGAATTTATTTATTATTTTTTAAATGTCTTTTTTTTTTTTACTTTTTATGATTCATCTCTCACAGATTTGCAAAAATCTTGATTTTTACCTTTTTTAAAATGGGGTGAATATACATAGACTCATACTGCTATGCATGTGAGTCAACAATGAATTCAGTAAATATAAATAAGGCCTGATGAGGGGATTAGCTCTAAAATTTGCATCGTATTGTTTTGCCAACACCAGAATACTTTACTTTCGTTAATCCATTGATTTCTAATTTTACACCTAAAATGTCACATTGCCGTCTTCCCAATCTTTGCTGTACTTGCACTTTGCGAAACTTCAGTACCATTTAAACCTACAGTATAACCCTAATCCAAAAGATTTAGGACAAGTGAGTGCCGAACAAAAATGTAAAATTTGTGTTACGTTTAAGCAAGCCTTTAAAACTCAAACAGTACATACCAGCAGATCCTGAGCTAACATATGCCACGTTGTCTACCATCACCATTTCGTCGTTATCTGTAACAAACAAAAAAGAATTAGCAGGGCAATGGTCAAACGATTCACATGCTTTTTGAGAATAATAGATGAAAGACAAGTACAAGGTTTGAAGGAGGTAAAACACGCCAGATTAAATGTTACTTTATACATGCATTTCGCTAAAAAGCTTCGTCGGGAGTTACAAGCCAACTAAAGAACGCAATTCAATACACAAACATTGTATACAGCACTGAGAACAAGTTATTTTCAGAGATGATATTATATATGAAATAAAATATCTTATACATTGCTTAATTATCAATGGCCCAAATGTTCATTTTTGTTGGATACCATCTCATTGGAGTTTAAATAATAATGATTGGGCAGACAGGAAAGCAAAAGAAGGGGCGAAAAATCAACACAACGTTAGCCATATTGACATCTCCTTATCAACAAAAGAAATTTATAGTATAATAGAAAAGAAAATAAAAAATAATTTTCCTTTAAAAATAATATATAGTGATAATTCACAGTATTCTCGAACAATAACCTCTTTAGCACATCGTCTTGCTTTAAATTCTTGGAGGACAAAATATTGCAAGGATATTGTTTGCATTTGCAATGAAACTTTAACTATAAATCATATCATTCATGACTGCAGTGCAATAACACAATATATTCCACAGAACATTCATAATGTTCAAAATAAAAATAGTAAATATTGGATAACCATCGCTAAATCTATATTATTTATAGTCCTGTAGGACATTTGTTATAAAAATTGCAAGTTTATTCTGATTACTTCGTATCGACAATCTCACAAAATTGACTTTTCTGTACTTTGGGCTGTTTAACACTTGTCAGCTACTTCACAGTCTGGTAGGCCTTCTTGCTGTTGTTCTTATTCAGACTGTTCTCTATTTCCTGGCATTGATCTTCTATCCAGTTCTCCTTTGCTGTGCGCATGCCTTTTTGGTTGTCATTGTTGATTTTTTGGTGGACATCAGATCCCCGTGAGGTATTCTTTTTATTTTTTTATCTCTCTTTGTTTATCACACAGATCCAAAAGTTCAGGTGTGATCCACGGCTTCTTCCTTGGTCGGTGCTTACCAAGGATCTCAGTGGCGGCATCTGTCACAGCTGAGTTGAAGGTGGTGGTCATGGTGTTGACATCTACTTCACCAGCCCCCAAAATGAGCAGTGGTGCAAATTTCCCTCCAATTGTGGCCTGAAATAATTCTGCCACCTCCGGGTCTTGCAGTTTGTCCAGGTCGAACTTCAGTCTAGTGCACTTTGCTGTATTTACTCTCTTCAAGTGGAGCCGGAAAGACATTATCACGAGATCGTGGTCACTTCCGATGTCTGCTCCTGGAAAAGTGCGTGTCCTGCCAATGTTGATGCTTGATCTGAAGCGTTTCTTGACCATGATGTAGTCTATCTGGTTGTGATGCTCCCCGCCGGGACTGTGCCATGTCCATCGTCTGGAGTTTTTGTGGAGACCAGGCATGTTTGCCAGTTCCAGATTGTTGTGTCTGGCAAACTCCAAGAGTCTCAGACCCCTGTTATTTGTCTCGTTGTTGCAGTGGGGTCTACATGTGTTTCCCCAGTTGTGGTGCGCATCTTGGCCAACCTTGGCATTCCAGTCGCCTTGCACTATGACTATGTCCTTTTTCGGCACTTGGTCAAGGACAGCCTGTAGATTTTTATAGAAATCCTCCACTTTGCTGTCGTCATAGTCTGATGTTGGGGCATAGGCCTGGATGATGGTGATGTTGAAAGGGGCTGCTCTCAGACGGATGGTAATGAGTCTACTGGAGACTGGGCGGCAACCCATGACAGTGGCAAGAATGTTCTTCTGGACCAAGAATCCAACGCCGTGCTCGTGCCTGTCATCTCTACCGCTGAAATAGAGCTTGTGGCTTTTGTCGGTCTTTGTTTCACCTAGGCCTTTCCAGCGCAGTT
Organism: Oncomelania hupensis; assembly: GCA_036898135.1. Taxonomy (NCBI): domain Eukaryota; kingdom Metazoa; phylum Mollusca; class Gastropoda; order Littorinimorpha; family Pomatiopsidae; genus Oncomelania; species Oncomelania hupensis. Next base: position 65,305,800 of record CM072520.1, on the reverse strand, counting down.
CGCTGATACCTAAAACGTTCCATCGATAGTGGTCCAGCTTGTGGGCCAGTTCTTCTAATTTTCCTTCCGAAGTTAGGGTCCTGACATTCCAGGTTCCTATGACGATGTTGTTTCTCCCGTGCGGATCTTGCTAAATTGACCATCAGTAGCATACTTATCACCTCCGTCCTGGTGGCCAACGGAAGGCGCGGTCCTTGTTAAGCCGGGCGACGACTGATCCGGTATGGAATTAGTGGATAGTTTCATCATGTAGTGTGTCTTGGGCAAAAAAGACCTGGCGGTGCCCAATCATCTCCAGGTTGTTGGCCACAGCCGAAATCCACGAATACAGTGTGGCTCGCCTTGGCCCTGAGCACGTGGTCGTTGAACCAGTAGTAACGTGAGGTTCCCCCGCCATGGCCGGTGACTTCTGTGTAGAAGACTTTCGCCCAGTGATGCCGTGCTAACAACACCCCTGTTAGTCGCCTCTTACGACACGCCGGCGACGTTTCATCTTCCTATATGCTTGCGAAACGTGGACCTTCACAGCAGATCTACAACGAGGAATACAAAGCATGGAGTAGAGATGCTACAGAAGACTTATGGACATTTCCTACACCCACCACATCACCAGCAAGGAAGTCCGAGAGACCATCACACAAACCATTGGACAACACGATGACATGCTCACAGTGGTGAAGAAACGGAAAGTCCGATGGTATGGCCACGTCATCAGAGCATCCTGCCTTGCAAAGACATTCCTGCAAGGCACGGTGCAAGGAGGCAGAAGATGAAGGTGGGAGGACAACATTCGAGAATGGACCGGATTGACACTGAACGAGGCCATGAGGATTGCTTATGACAGAGAAAGTTGGAGTACGCTGGTTAAACGATCATCTGTGGTGCCCCAACGACCTTCGAGTTACGGGATAGGATAGGATAGGACATTTTCCAAATGACACGAAACGTATACATATTCAAAAAGCAGTCGGCAGGCAAACTATTTCGTGGGTTACGTTTTTCTTAATTACAGAGAGAGAAAAAGTGCAATACGACACTTATAGGATATTAATTCACACATTATTTTTTTATATAAAAATGATTCGCGTGCGCGCGCTCCTGTGTGTGTGTTTGTGTGTGTGTGTGTGTGTGTGTGTGTGTGTGTGTACGTGCGATTTTTAGAGTGTGTGTGTGTGTGAGTGTGTGTGTACTGTTCAGAAGCCAAATATAATGTATTTAGTCTTTTGTAAATGGAATGCTGATGTAAGGTGATTGCTATGGTAGATGCAAACACACACACACACACACACACACACACACACACATGCCCACACACACACACACACACACACACACACAGAGGTTTACAATCAAACCACCTCAAAGAAACTGTCCAACTAGAGAAACAATCAATGATTTGGCCAAATCAACACATAAATTAAAGTCAACGTTATCCATTAAAGTTAAGGACTGAAAGCTGACAGGCAAATATCCACGTGTACAGTTGCAATCAAATAATACATGACTCGAAGAAACAATGTTATCACATGAACAATTAACATTACTGCAATATTTAGTTCTAATAGAATTCAATAATATTCTGCATTGTCACAACTGATCTGGATATTCCACAGTGCTTTTCGTATTGTTTATTAAAGTCAAACGTTTTTTAATATTACTTTCCACTAATCGTTCATTAGAAGACAGACGTATTTGTAGGGATAACACATTTACATTAGCAGCTCCCATTTTAGCAGCTCGACCAGCCCAGTCATTGGACAATAAATCCACAGTGAGAAGGATTCCAACAAAATGTAACTTGAGTATGAACTGCACATTTTATTTCAAAAATAATTTATTTTCTTTCTTTACTAATATTTGGATTAAAAGCCTCTAACACAGAGTCAACAAAATAAACTATGCTAATTACGTTAAGTGCTAAAAAAAATTTTTTTTATAGGGCCATTATAAAAAAAATGCCTATAGTTCTGCTGTAAATATTAAATATCCCTTTCCAATAAAGTACGACTCTGTTATCAAACTCATATATTACGAAAGTTGCTCCTGCATCACCATTTTCTAAAACAGAACCATCCTTATATATTTTAGTTATAATAAAATGTTTTCATTTAAATGACTTCTAGCATCCATAGTTATCATATTTAAGTTATCACTCTTATCTTCCATAGAATAATGAATATCATAACTAGCTTTTCCAAGCTCCCATTAAGGAATGGGTGATATTGTCTCTTTTCTAGCAATGTAATCGTCTACGTTTTAATACAGAAGTTATTACATTGCATTGCACAGTTCTATCCTATCCTATCCCGTAACTCGAATGTCGTTGGGGCACCACAGATGATCATTTAACCAGCGTAATCTATCTTTCTCTGTCCTCAGCAACCCTGATGTTTTCGCTCAGTGTCAAACCCATCCATTCTCGAATGTTCTCATCCCACCTCTTTTTCTGTCTCCCTCTTCTTCTGCCTCCTTGCACCGTACCTTGCAGGATGGTCTTTGTAAGGCCTGATGCTCTGCTGACGTGACCATACCATCGGAGTTTCCGTTTCTTCACAACTGTGAGCATGTCATCGTGTTGTCCAATGCCTTGAGTGATTGTCTGTCGGACTTCGTCGTTGGTGATGTGCTGGGTATAGGAAATGCCCAGAAGTCTTCCTGTCGGGACTCAATGTCTGATACAATGGCTCCTAAATATTTGAAGCTATGCACTGTTTTGAGGGATTGGCCTTGGACTTTGATGTCCATGTTGATGCCTTTTGGTGTTGTTGGTCATCATTTTGGTCTTCTCTGCACTTATTTCCATTCCAAAGGCTCTGGAGGTGGTGTCAAGCCTCTGTACCAACAATTCAAATTCTTGTTCCTCTCCTGCCATTCCATCAATGTCCTCCGCAAAACCAAGCTGAAACTGCACAGTTAAACAGAAACAAATAAAATAACTTACCAGTAATGTTTTGAAACAACTATAGTATGTTTACAAGTTTTACAAGTTTATTCCACTAACAACTACTACAATAACAACACAATTACCTGTTGTAGGGCTGCTGGGTATTCTTGACTTTCTTGGAACTACAAAAAATACAGAAAAAAGTACAATCTTGATCATTCAAGAAATTGGAATAGAGCAAAGTTACATAGTTTATGGAGCTTAACGGTAACACTCGCCTGTCTTATGCTGTTATAATAGTCAAACTGTTAAGAATATAATTATGTACAAGCAGTTATAGTTTCTTTAAAATAAACATTGCCTACCTATGCAAATTTGCTGATGTAAAAACATGCGTTTTTAAAAACATGTTTTCAATAATATATTCTTTGGAAAAGTAAGTTAAATGTACAAACCATTTCTTCGGCGTCTTATTTCAAAGGTAATAACGATGATGATGATGGCTACGACAACAGCGCCTACAACTCCTCCAACAATTGCCCCAACGTTCACGTCTTCTAGTTCTGTGGTTTTGTCCGAAAATTCATCTGCGTAAGAAAAAAAAAGGTTTAACCTGACAGGAAATAAACATAAAATAGAACAACAGAGAGAAAGAGAGAAATAAGATAAGATAAGATAAGATAACAATTTTATTTTGCATGCGTAAAAGAGTAAGGCCTGATGATGAGATCATCAGGCCTTGCAAAGACTATTCTGCAAGGCACAGTGCAAGGAGGTAGGAGAAGAGGGAGACCGAAAAAGAGGTGGGGGACAACATTCGAGAATGGACTGGTTTGACACTGAGCGAAGCCATCAGGGCTGCTGAGGACAGAGAAAGATGGAGTATGCTGGTTAAACGATCATCTGTGGTGCCCCTACGACCTCCGGGTTACGGGACAGGATAGGATAGGAGGATGGGAAAAGAGTAAGCGCTGGATGCGCTTTTTACATCTTGCCCTTGGGGCTTTAACAATAACTATTAAATACAACTCAATGGTATAACATTCACATCATGAAACAATAACAAATAAACGAAGTCATCATTGTGTATTTAATTTTTCATGTGTTTTAAGAGACGTGTTCTAAATGATGTAAATTTAGATGCTGGAGTGTGGAGATCTTCAGGACAGTTATTCCACAAAGTGGAACCAGAACAAGCCAGACTAGTTTTGAAGAGATCAAGTCTTTGAATCGAAATATTTAATGTTGTGAACGATCTGGCAGTTTGTTTTTTTTTAAAAGAGAAGAAAGATAGGGAGGTGCATTGCCAGAAAGGACCTTGTGCATGAAAACACCTTTATTAAATTTTAGTCTGTTGGTAAAAGGTAAAATACGTAGTAAAATAGAGAGAGAGAGTCATCAGCTAACAAGACCGATCGACAATGCCTAACCCATCAAGGCAAGTACATAACACACCTGCAGAATATGTGATGTTGATGCGGTAGTCATGGTAACCCACACTGTTTTTGACTCGTAACGTGTACGTTCCAGAGTCCTGTGACGAAATACTATACACCATTACTGTACACGTAAACAGGAAATCCACGTCGTCCTTCGTCGTACATGTCACAGTCGCATTGAGCCTAGAGAGGGATGGCTTGACGGTTGTTCCGTTCACTTCCGGCCCGGTGAAGGTGAAGGTCGTAGGGATAGGGTAGGCTTCAAGGTTAAAGACGGACATGGCGGTTTGGTTGTTGAACAGGATTGTGGGCAGAGTAGTGACCTCACTTCTGGGTTTGCCTGCAAAAATACACCGTTTGAGCTTATGGCGGTGATGCAAACATCCATGGAGGTTTTTTTCCCCATTCTACCCCGCCTTTAACACGAATGGGAACAGTAACACTCTGATAACCTCACTGAAAAATGACATCGTGGTGCCAAACATAAACTACAATAATGTATGACATAAAAAAAAACCAGTTTTAAAAAGAATATTTACTTGCATAAAGTAACAAAGATGGACAATTACCTTAATGAAGGTATAATCCATAATAGTCTGAGTGAATTACAGGCAGCACACCAAATGTGTTTATGACCGACTTCCAAACAGGTACATATATTTTAATTGAATTATGTCATCATTCACAAATATTGGCGTCAGGAGTAAAAATGTGCAAGGGATGGTACCAGTTATAACTTGCCACTCTGATGCTTTTTAACTTTCCAATGCTTCTACAGAGGAAACGGTTGCAATTGCTTATTGCGTTTTAATAAAGAGGGTATAAATATTAAACAATAGAAGTGACTTTAAAAGAATTTTTTGTTTTAAATGGCTACTACTGCTTGGAGTTTTTACAAATTTGTCAATTTACTTGCGCAGTAATATGTTAATGCTAAAGGTGAGGAAATTTGACAGCTAAGCAATACTTTTCATCCTTCCTCAGTGCAATTGTTACTCACAGTTGACGTAGAGTCGTTTAGTGACGCGATCGTTACCAAATCTGTTGCTTGCGTCACAACTGTAGAGCCCGGCGTGTCGACACGTGACCTTTGACAGGAAGTGCCTCAGATAGGTGTTGTTTTTTGTAAGTTCGGATCCTCCAAGTTTGGTCAAAACTAGCGTTACCACTGGTCGTCCCTCCACCTGGCACGTCACTGTGACGTCATCACCTTCTGACAGGGTCTCTTTACTCACCGACATCAGCAGTTTTTCCGGTTTGTCTGCACAAATATATTAATTTTTTAGTTTATTTCATCGATCTTATACAGCTCTTTTCCAGCTCAAGAGCTGTTAAAACAAACAAAAACAACAACAACCTAACTTTGTCTTTAGTTAATAAATATAAAATTAATAATAACTATAATTAGATCTACTTAAGAAATAGTTTGTCCCATTTCTTATTTTTGAATGCTTAAGGCCGTGACGTCTAAAAATTGCGATTTCCTTAATATCAAAATCATTCTGTGTAATTGTATGTGTACGAGCCCCCCCCCCCCCCCCCCCCCCCCTCATCCCCCCCAAAAAAAAAATTATTCCCTTTCATGTAATTAGTTAGTTAATCATTGTTAAAGTGTCCAGCGGACTACAATGAACCGAATCAGGACTTCATCCATTTTCATCTTCCATAAGATCCTGCAGTGGTACAAAGTATACAGCTGCGTAAATAATGTTCTGAAGGAATGCATCTTCCATAAGTAGTAGTAATAGTAGTGGCAGTAGTAGTGGCATTCATCATTATCATTCTTCTTCTTCTTCTTCTTCTTCTTCTTCTTCTTATTATTATTATTATTATCATCATCATCATCATCATCATCATCATCATCATCATCATCATCATCATCATCATCATCATCATCATTATCATTATCATGAAATGAGGTAAAATAATAGTGCTATGCTAACAGATGTCGCTAAGAAGGTACTCGCACAGTTGTGTTCAGCACTCAATTTCAGAAAAAAAAAGACTGCAATCATTCATCAACAAAAAAAGGAGACGGACAGATAGGGAGGGAAGGAAAGAGAGAGACAGAGACGGACACAGACTCACATCCGACACTCAAATTGAACACATCTCCCGTGATATTGGTCTTCCAGATGACATCACAACGGAACTGCGTGGTCATGTGATCACTACGTAATATAACACGTGACATGGGGAGAGAGGTGACGCCGGTATTTCCTGAAGGCGCGTTGTTGTCACTGGACACAGTCCACTTCAGACGTCCGTTTGGCAGTCCGATGTTGTCGGTGCTGCAGGTGCAGGTGACAGTGGTGTTTTCCTGAACATAGTCAGCCTCACACCCTGTCACGCTGGTCTTGCTGGGAGTTCCTGTAACAACCACCTTGTACTGAGACATTCCAAATCCTCCATTAGATCTGTATTCTGACTGAAGGCTTTCCATAAACTTCATTGTTTCGGATTGTACCTGGGTGAGGAGATAGAGAGAGGGGGAGGGACAGAAAGACTTGAGACAGAGAGAGACAGATACAGAGAGATATATACAGAGGGAGGGACAGAATTGCTTGACATCCATGCGGGTGTAATTTGAACTCCTTTCTCAACGAAAGTAAGACAACTGTAGTGAATGCAGCACTACCCAGGACAAGAGGGATAATAATATTACATTTTTAAAAAGCCCTTTTCTTTTCAGGCAAACACGCACTCACCTTATTGTGGGTCTGACAAACTTAATTTCATACACAAATTGACAATGCAATAGTAAGAAATGTACATACTATGGAGGTATTGTGTGCTAGGTGTTGCATTCTGATGAAAGAAGATTTAGTCAACGTCTTATAAGGAAGCGTATGTAATTAGATATTTGGGAATGTCATCGTACTGGAACCTATGATATAATAAAATAGGTTACGTTGCCGACCACCCTTAACACTTTTGTCAAAAAAAAAAAAACATAGAAATAAAGATATTTTCGAGTTCACTCCATATTTGGCTCATCATTAACTTTTGAAGTTTTCACTCACGGATTTGATTGTTTCCGTTAAAAGCTGTGACGTTAATGTCTCCTGGTGTGACCTTGATCCTGTAGATGTATTCGCCGTCTTCAGCGGGGATATCTTCACCAAAGTTACACACCTTGTCTGATGATGTGTAGTCCACTTTGGTTCCTCCACTCTCTGTCGACTAAAGAATAGAAACAGACTACAACATATAACTTTGTGAGAGATGTCAAACATGTTCTCTCCCCTGACAGAAACATGATCAACGATAAATAATTAGATGAGAATAAAACAAAAGTAATGTAATACTGCATCTACAGATAATTAAACAAAGTAAACACTTACGATGACGTCATGAAGACAAAGTGACGTTTACGACTCACCCCAGTCTTGGTCCTGTACCAGCGACAGTAATATCTCTGACGTGACGATGACGTTGCAGCATTGATTTCACAGCGGCCTGAAGCCCTCCAAGTCCCAGGTTCAAAGGTTATAGTACATTTTGTGTCCTGTGGGGACGCCGCCGCTGAAATAAAAAATAAACTGACGACATTGGACAAACATATCTCATAACATGATAACATAGTTTTGAAAATAGCGCCTTGAAAATAGTAATTCATAATAAAAGTGCTTAACCACCGCCATACGAGAACAAAATGTTGATTACTTTTTATTTTATTTTATTTATTTAATCGTTCTTATATTGCGCTTTACCAGCTCAAGAGCTGCTCAAGGCGCTGGCCGATACAGGATCTAACTCAAGCCGCCCGAGACGCCCACCCGCAGCCTTTGGGCGCATGGTCTGACGCCCGTACAACTGAGCACAATCCTGGGCAGCCAGGGATGGAGGAGAAGGACCA
>CM072520.1:65154564-65297118 GCA_036898135.1 Oncomelania hupensis | reverse complement strand
TATTGCACTTTTTCTCTCTCTGTAATTAAGAAAAACGTAACCCACGAAATAGTTTGCCTGCCGACTGCTTTTTGAATATGTATACGTTTCGTGTCAATTGGAAAATGTCCTATCCTATCCTATCCCGTAACTCGAAGGTCGTTGGGGCACCACAGATGATCGTTTAACCAGCGTACTCCAACTTTCTCTGTCATCAGCAATCCTCATGGCCTCGTTCAGTGTCAATCCGGTCCATTCTCGAATGTTGTCCTCCCACCTTCATCTTCTGCCTCCTTGCACCGTGCCTTGCAGGAATGTCTTTGCAAGGCAGGATGCTCTGATGACGTGGCCATACCATCGGACTTTCCGTTTCTTCACCACTGTGAGCATGTCATCGTGTTGTCCAATGGTTTGTGTGATGGTCTCTCGGACTTCCTTGCTGGTGATGTGGTGGGTGTAGGAAATGTCCATAAGTCTTCTGTAGCATCTCTACTCCATGCTTTGTATTCCTCGTTGTAGATCTGCTGTGAAGGTCCACGTTTCGCAAGCATATAGGAAGATGAAACGTCGCCGGCGTGTCGTAAGAGGCGACTAACAGGGGTGTTGTTAGCACGGCATCACTGGGCGAAAGTCTTCTACACAGAAGTCACCGGCCATGGCGGGGGAACCTCACGTTACTACTGGTTCAACGACCACGTGCTCAGGGCCAAGGCGAGCCACACTGTATTCGTGGATTTCGGCTGTGGCCAACAACCTGGAGATGATTGGGCACCGCCAGGTCTTTTTTGCCCAAGACACACTACATGATGAAACTATCCACTAATTCCATACCGGATCAGTCGTCGCCCGGCTTAACAAGGACCGCGCCTTCCGTTGGCCACCAGGACGGAGGTGATAAGTATGCTACTGATGGTCAATTTAGCAAGATCCGCACGGGAGAAACAACATCGTCATAGGAACCTGGAATGTCAGGACCCTAACTTCGGAAGGAAAATTAGAAGAACTGGCCCACAAGCTGGACCACTATCGATGGAACGTTTTAGGTATCAGCGAACTGCGCTGGAAAGGCCTAGGTGAAACAAAGACCGACAAAAGCCACAAGCTCTATTTCAGCGGTAGAGATGACAGGCACGAGCACGGCGTTGGATTCTTGGTCCAGAAGAACATTCTTGCCACTGTCATGGGTTGCCGCCCAGTCTCCAGTAGACTCATTACCATCCGTCTGAGAGCAGCCCCTTTCAACATCACCATCATCCAGGCCTATGCCCCAACATCAGACTATGACGACAGCAAAGTGGAGGATTTCTATAAAAATCTACAGGCTGTCCTTGACCAAGTGCCGAAAAAGGACATAGTCATAGTGCAAGGCGACTGGAATGCCAAGGTTGGCCAAGATGCGCACCACAACTGGGGAAACACATGTAGACCCCACTGCAACAACGAGACAAATAACAGGGGTCTGAGACTCTTGGAGTTTGCCAGACACAACAATCTGGAACTGGCAAACATGCCTGGTCTCCACAAAAACTCCAGACGATGGACATGGCACAGTCCCGGCGGGGAGCATCACAACCAGATAGACTACATCATGGTCAAGAAACGCTTCAGATCAAGCATCAACATTGGCAGGACACGCACTTTTCCAGGAGCAGACATCGGAAGTGACCACGATCTCGTGATAATGTCTTTCCGGCTCCACTTGAAGAGAGTAAATACAGCAAAGTGCACTAGACTGAAGTTCGACCTGGACAAACTGCAAGACCCGGAGGTGGCAGAATTATTTCAGGCCACAATTGGAGGGAAATTTGCACCACTGCTCATTTTGGGGGCTGGTGAAGTAGATGTCAACACCATGACCACCACCTTCAACTCAGCTGTGACAGATGCCGCCACTGAGATCCTTGGTAAGCACCGACCAAGGAAGAAGCCGTGGATCACACCTGAACTTTTGGATCTGTGTGATAAACAAAGAGAGATAAAAAAATAAAAAGAATACCTCACGGGGATCTGATGTCCACCAAAAAATCAACAATGACAACCGAAAAGGCATGCGCACAGCAAAGGAGAACTGGATAGAAGATCAATGCCAGGAAATAGAGAACAGTCTGAATAAGAACAACAGCAAGAAGGCCTACCAGACTGTGAAGTAGCTGACAAGTGTTAAACAGCCCAAAGTACAGAAAAGTCAATTTTGTGAGATTGTCGATACGAAGTAATCAGAATAAACTTGCAATTTTTATAACAAATGTCCTACAGGACTATAAATAATATAGATTTAGCGATGGTTATCCAATATTTACTATTTTTATTTTGAACATTATGAATGTTCTGTGGAATATATTGTGTTATTGCACTGCAGTCATGAATGATATGATTTATAGTTAAAGTTTCATTGCAAATGCAAACAATATCCTTGCAATATTTTGTCCTCCAAGAATTTAAAGCAAGACGATGTGCTAAAGAGGTTATTGTTCGAGAATACTGTGAATTATCACTATATATTATTTTTAAAGGAAAATTATTTTTTATTTTCTTTTCTATTATACTATAAATTTCTTTTGTTGATAAGGAGATGTCAATATGGCTAACGTTGTGTTGATTTTTCGCCCCTTCTTTTGCTTTCCTGTCTGCCCAATCATTATTATTTAAACCCCAATGAGATGGTATCCAACAAAAATGAACATTTGGGCCATTGATAATTAAGCAATGTATAAGATATTTTATTTCATATATAATATCATCTCTGAAAATAACTTGTTCTCAGTGCTGTATACAATGTGTGTGTATTGAATTGCGTTCTTTAGTTGGCTTGTAACTCCCGACGAAGCTTTTTAGCGAAATGCATGTATAAAGTAACATTTAATCTGGCGTGTTTTACCTCCTTCAAACCTTGTACTTGTCTTTCATCTATTATTCTCAAAAAGCATGTGAATCGTTTGACCATTGCCCTGCTAATTCTTTTTTGTTTGTTACAGATAACGACGAAATGGTGATGGTAGACAACGTGGCATATGTTAGCTCAGGATCTGCTGGTATGTACTGTTTGAGTTTTAAAGGCTTGCTTAAACGTAACACAAATTTTACATTTTTGTTCGGCACTCACTTGTCCTAAATCTTTTGGATTAGGGTTATACTGTAGGTTTAAATGGTACTGAAGTTTCGCAAAGTGCAAGTACAGCAAAGATTGGGAAGACGGCAATGTGACATTTTAGGTGTAAAATTAGAAATCAATGGATTAACGAAAGTAAAGTATTCTGGTGTTGGCAAAACAATACGATGCAAATTTTAGAGCTAATCCCCTCATCAGGCCTTATTTATATTTACTGAATTCATTGTTGACTCACATGCATAGCAGTATGAGTCTATGTATATTCACCCCATTTTAAAAAAGGTAAAAATCAAGATTTTTGCAAATCTGTGAGAGATGAATCATAAAAAGTAAAAAAAAAAAAAAGACATTTAAAAAATAATAAATAAATTCTGTCGTCCACCTGTCAATGGGAAAACTTGGGTTGGAAAAAAAGTGGGTCAATATCTCAGAACCTATTTCAACTATCACAAACAAACTTAGTAAGTTGACCTCACAAAATATCAGCGAATGGATGATGTCACTTCAAGGTCAAGTTCACAGGGTACGAAAATGTTAAAAAGTTAAAGTTAAAAAATTAAAATTCTTCACAAAATGTCACTTTTTTTTAATGTACCTTACCCCTTTATATATAGGCGCAAGCATCCTGCACTTTACATGGAACTCAACCCCACCCCCTGCACCCCTTCTACACCGCCATCCCCTCTTCCTCCACCTCCAACCCCGAAAAATAACATCAAGATTTTTGCAAATGTGTGCGAGATGAGTCCTTAATAGTCCAAAATTGACTTTTAAAATTTAAAAACACTTTTGTCCCTTTGTCGGTCCGCCGTCCAGAGTCCGCAGTCAGCCGTCCGGCCGGCGTCTGTCTGTGGAAAACGTGCAAGTTAGTTATTTATTGCTTACAGGGTCCAGCGGACTGCAAATAGCCGAATCAGGACCACAAAATCAAGACCACAACTTCGCTGAAAGAGGACGCACCCCTGATCCACATAAAAGGTCTGCCGAAACAACCCTAGTGGTTACTTTCAAAGCTGACCACAATGCAATCCTATGTCAACTGCATGTCGCTAAACTGCCTGTGGAACCAATTACCATTAATGGTCGCAAACTGCGTAGCATCGATCCACTAGCTTTTAGAGCCGATCTTGCTACCCTGTCTACTAAATGCTCTATTGTTGACTACAATGTTACTGTGCAAGCTGCACTTGACAAACGCGCGCCTCTCAGCTAATGCGCACGGTCCACCAACGTAAATTTAACCGGTGGTTCAGCAGCATTGCTGACCAGTTCCATCAGCTCAAACGTGAGCGGCGTCAGGCAGAGAGACGCTGGCTGAAGTCAGACTTGACAGTTCACAAAGAGATTTTTCAAACCATCAAACACAAAATAGCCAATATGATAGAAGAAGCAAAAACATAATTTTTTACATCACAGATCGCTGAAAGTAAAACTTGCAAACAATTCTTTCAGAATTTCAACTTACTCCTGGGCAAGGAGACTGCTTCTCCTTTGCCTAATATATTCGAATACAAACAATTCCCATATGATTTCTCCACCTACTTTTCTGAGAAAATCCAAACTATCAGCTACAGCTATCCTCCCCCAGACCCATCCGTTTTTCCTTCTCCTCCACCATACACTGGTCCTTGCCTAACACAACTCCGACCTGTTTCTCAAAGTCAGCTTCGCGACATTCTGAGAAACACTGTTCCCAAATCTTGTGAACTTGATCCCATCCCTATCAAGTTACTGTATGAGCACCTTAAAACCATTCTCCCTTCCTTAACACACTTCATCAATGCTTCTCGTCTATCTGGTATTGTCCCAATTGAACTCAAAACTGCAGTCGTAAAACCCTTGCTGAAAAAGACCACCTTGGACAAAAACGACTTGAAGAATTGCCGACCTGTTTCTAATCTGCCTATCTTTAAAAGATTTTGAAGAAAGTGGTGCTTAAGCAGCTCCTAACACATCTCGACGACAACAACCTTTGCAATCCCCTTCAGTCTGCCTACAGAGCTGGTCACAGCTCTGAGACTGTTCTTCTGCGTGTTTGCAATGATATTCTTTGTGCCCTTGACCATGACAACATCTCTGTTCTTCTTCTTCTGGACAATTCTGCTGCGTTCGTCACGATCGATCATGCCATCTTGCTCAATCGCCTTCAGAGTCTGTTTGGCATTCAGTCCACAGCTCTCCGTTGGTTCTCATCGTACTTACAAGACCGTTCTCATATATGTATCTGTCAACAATTCTTCCTCTGCTGCTTCACCTCTCCTTTTTGGTGTCCCGCAGGCTCTGTCTTGGGTCCAGTTTAGTTCGTGCTTTACACCACTCCACTATACTTTGTCATCAAGGAACACTTTGTTGATCATCACCTTTTTGCTGATGATGCAAAACTTCAAAAGTCTGCGAAACCTTGTGACACTGACTCTGTGACGGACACACTACGTGACTGTACTACTGATATTAAGACATGGATGACCAACAACATGCTCAGACTGAATGACGACACGACAGAAGCTCTCCTTTTCTCCAGTTCAACACCTATCTTTGCCCCTTCTCTTACCATTGGATCTTCCACTGTTCTCTATTTTGACAAGACCAGAAATTTAGGAGTTATCCTTGATTCTGAGCTCTCAATGAATGATCACATTTCAAAAGTATGCCAGATGTGCTATTTTGAATTAAGGCGAATCAGTTCACTTCGTCGCTTCCCCACTGTAGATGCCACAAAAACACTAGTTACTTCTTGCGTACTGCCCAGAATAGACTATTGCAACTCTTTATTCATTGGCTGCAATGACTCTACCCTAGCACCCCTTCAAAAAGTTCAGAACGCTGCTGCGAGGCTTGTTTTCAAGTCAAATCGAAAACAACCATGCACCCCTCTGTTGCGCAAACTTTACTGGTTACCTGTTTTAGAACGCATAAAGTATAAAGCAGCCTGTATATGCTATAATATCATCATTGGATCAGCTCCCGAATATCTCAAAGAGTTAGTCACTCTGTACACGCCTTCTCGCACCCTTCGCTCTTCGAGCGATACTCGACTCCTCCGCCAAGGCCGCTATAAACGGAAATCACATGGTCCCCGCGCTTTTTTCTGTCTATGGACCTCAGCTCTGAAACTCTCTTCCCTCCGATGTCAGACACTCTCCTTCAATTCAAAGTTTTTAAAGCAACTTATCTCTTTCAGCAGCACTTTACATAATTTACATTCTTTCATCATTTATTATTCTTGTTTTGTGTCTGTCTGTGTGGTTGTCGTGTGTCTGTGTGCGTGCGTGCGTATGCTGTCTAGTATTATATATAAAACATGAATGTATGATTATATGAATGTTGGTGTGTGCGCGCCTAGATCCGCATGGTAGGCGCCTTACAAATGCTAATTATTATTATTATTATTATTATTATTATTATTATTATTATTATTATTATTATTATTATTAGTATTATTATTATTATTATTATTATTATAATTATTATTATTATTATTATTATTATTATTATTATTATTATTATTATTATAATTATTATTATTATTATTATTATTATTATAACACTGAAGGCACTCCACCAGCCAGTAACTTTACAATAAAGACATCCCACGCAGGGGACGCTGAGGCTATACTCTAATTTATCGAACCCTCGTATACAAAAACAAAATAGAATATAAACATCATTATATAATATCAACAAAACATATACATATATATAAAATGCCTACATTGCACAAATAACATTATAGGAAGCCCCAGTGACCACCTTACAGAAAGCGTCCAATATTCCCAAGCTGATTCAACATAGCTCACAAACAAATGAGGAGTGCAAAACTTGCAAGTAGAACCTATTTCAACTTTCACAACGAAACTTGATAAGTTGGTGAATATCCACAAGACCTCATAAATGAAGAGTGGATGAATGACTTCATTTCAAGGTCAAGGTCACAAGGTCAACCAATGTTAGTAAAAAAACAAGACAAATTTTCACAAAATTTCACTTGGCCCTAAACTACGAGATATAAAGTCCAAACTTGTATTTAGATATAATATATTGATCTTTCATATTTGTTCCGTTTTTGCGTTCATTTTGAAGGTCAAGGTCATTTTATATCTTGCTACAACATGAAACAAATTGCTCACAATCCAGTTGAAGGGCTCTATATTTGACACCAAGTCTGCAAAAACAACGGGTTTTTTGATCATACATGAGCATGAGAGTGGCGTGAAGGTCAAGGTCATCCAAGGTCAAGGTCACTGAATTTCAAGGTCATCCGAAGGTCACTGCTTTTGTGTGTTACTTTTCTGTAGTTTATTTGATAGTTAATGAGTGTATTTGGAACCGGAGGTCAAGGTCATCTCAAGGTCAAGAGCATATAAAGGTCAGTTAGTATTACTTTGCATTTAATGTCACTGCTTAATTTTGTTGTTGTTTTTTTATCTTCTGGGCACTCATTTTCATGTAAAAGATAAGAAGCATGTGAGTCATAGCGGCTTTGTCTTTCTAGTTGGAATTCTAATGGGAAGTATTTTGTGTTTGTTCTGGTGTTTTTTTATTCTGCTTGATTGAGAGAGTAGCTCGAAATATGATTTGTCTACTTGTATCCAAAGTAGCATTGTTATAGTTTGTTTATCTAGTTGTTTCTCATTATTGTGAAATCTGAATGCTATCAGTTTTCTGGTTTATTTCATTTAGATGTATAATCATTTCTGGTGAACGTCCTCTTTGAATACACATCTTTTACGCCCGGCCTGTTTTAGTTTATTTATTTAATAAATCGTACTTTTATAGCGCTTTTCCAGCTCAAGAGCATGCTGCTCAAGGCACTGGCCGGTACGGGATCTGCTAACTCAAGCCGCTCGAGGTGCCCATTTGCAGCGCTTTGAGGCATCGTCTGGCGTCCAACTGAGCGCTATCCAGCTGAGTGTATTTGTGTAGCTGTCACTCACCCGTCTAGGACATGAACGTCAGGATCTTTAAAGTCCGTGCGATGGAATGCGTGAGTGCACAGACTTTACCTCGAATCCAAAGGAGTATAAGGGACGCAGTGCTCGTGTCTCAGGGTCATGCTATTTTTGTATCGGCCCTCGAGGACCAACTTCGAACCACCGCAATGTTATCGCTTCACATTTAATGCTTGAATTGTTAAGCCGTTGCATACGACACTGTGCCAACTGCGGCCCCAGCAGTGCTAACAATTTCCCTTCTTGAAACTCTAGATAATTCGTGTATTATTCTAAGTTGCAGCCCCACTTCCTAAGGCATAAATGAACGCCAAATAGTTTACTCCTGCTTTCCAACTTCATATCAATTTAGAATGGTCGTATGATTTTCCCCAACCCCACTCCTACCACCGACTATTAGAGGCAGCATCTCAAAGGAGGTGATAGGTTCCCAACAATGAACACGCCGTAAGGATATAAAGTAATATAGCCTTGTTTGTGATTTTGGTGGTGACAGTTTGTTCAATTATGTGGTTACAGCTGCATCTCAACAGCTAACATCCTCGCGGTCTGAATACGTAGAAGTGAACATTTCACCTATAGCAGCAACAGTCAAACCTACAGTGGCAGCAAAACCAAAGGCGGCAATCATTCCAGCACAAAGCACAGAAGAAGAGTCGGAATACCCGTACGCGACTGTAAATAAAACTCAAAAAACAACAGCATCCATCGTGCCAATAGCTCCACCTGAAGCGATGAACAGAACGGGCGCACGACCAAAGGCCCAGAAGAACGAGAAGTCAGCAACGCCAAAGAAAGACAACGAGGAAGAAGACCAAAAAAGCCAGCCAAAAGAACTGGACGGTAAATCTTGAAATATTTTCAGAACTAGCCACTTCTCTTAAAGTATCTACCAATCTTACACATTAGAGTGATGATTCTTGTTTCTTTCTGTTACGTCTGTTTTAAAACTGCAGCGATTACTGCAAGTCCTGTGGGTTTGGGCACTGAATAAATAGACCCAACGTTTCCCGGCGTGTCGTAAGACGCGACTAATAAGGGTGATGTCAGAACGGCATCACTGGGCGAAAGTCTCCTACACAAAAATCACCGGCCATGCTCGGTGACCTGGCGAGCCACACTTTACTCGTGGATTTCGGCTGTGGACAACAGCCTGGAGAGGATTGGGCTCCGCCAGGTCTTCTTGCCCATGATGAAAAGAACCACTCACTCCATACCGGATCGGTCGTCGCCAAGAACCGCGCCTTCCTTTGGCCACCAGGACGAAGGTGATAAGTGGATTACTGATGGACAATTTAGGAAGATCCGCACGACAGACAACATCGTCATAGGAACCTGGAATGTCAGGATCCTAACTGCGGAGGGAAAATTATAAGAACTTGTCCACGAGCTGGACCACTATCGATGGAACATTTTAAGTATCAGCGAACTGCGCTGAAAAGGGCTAGGTGAAACAGCGACCGACAAAGGCCACAAGTTTTATTTTAGTGGGAGAGATGACAGGCACGAACACGGCGTTGAATCTTTGATCCACAAAGACAGTCTAAACACTGTCATGGGTTGTCGCCCAGTCTCCTGTACTCATTATCATCGGTCTGAGAGCAGCCCCTCCTCAACTTCGCCATCATTTAGGCCTATGCCCCAACATCGTACTATGACGGCAGCGAAGTCGAGGATTTCTATGAACATCTGCAAGCTGACCTTAATCATGTGCAGAGGGATGACATATTCATAGTGCAAGGCAACTGGAATGACAAGGTTGGCAAAGATGCATACCACAACTGGGGAGACACATGTGGACACCATTGCAACAACGACACAAATGACATGGGTCTGAAGGTCTGAAAGTTTTCCAGATACAACTATCTGATACTGGCAAAAATGCGTGGTCCCCACAAAAAATCCAGACGATGGAACTGGCACAGTCCCAGTGGGGAGCATCACAACCAGATTGACTATATCATTGTCAAGAAACGGTTCAAATAATGCATCAATATTGGCAGGAAACGCACTTTTTTAGGAGCAGACATCGGAAGTGACCACGATCTCGTGATGATGTCTTTCCGGCTCCACTTGAAGAGAGTGAACAAAACGAAGTGCACCCGACTGAAGTTCGACCTGGACAAACTGCAAGACCCAGAGGTGGCATAAATATTCCAAGCCACAGTTGGAGGGAAATTTGCGCCACTGCTAATTTTGTCAACTCAGCTGTGACAGATGCCGCCACGGTGATCATTGGCAAGGACCGTCCAAAGAAGAAACCGTGGATCACACCTGAACTTTTGAACCTTTGTGACAACGAAGACAGGTAAAAAAGAAGAAGAACACTTTACAGGGAGCTGACGAAATAATCGGTTCTTCTGTTTGAAGCAATTCTGCGGTTTGTTGTCCACTCTTGCTCATTTCCCCTTCTACAGCGACTGCACTGCTGCCTCAACTTCTTCTCGGAGAATTGGGAGGATTTCTTCTTCTTCTCTGTTCTCGGGACATGCTAGAACTGATAGATCTCCGTTTGGTGTGTGGTTGTAAAGGTCAGAGCAGTACTCTGTCCAGCTATCCAATATTTCGTGTTCTTCTGTAAGCCACAAGACACACTTGCTTCGGATCGTAGAGACCTTGGCCTGTTTAACACTTATCAGCCGATTCACAGTCTGGTAGGCCTTCTTGCTTTTGTTCTTGCTCAAATTGTTCTCTATTTCCATTTCCTGAAAATGATCCATTTCCATAAATGATCAGTGCAGTGAATGAATGACTTCACTTCAAGGCACAGGGTCAACAAATGTTTAGTCAAGAAATGAAAATTTTTCAAACAAATTTTTTTAGCTATTAATATATTGAACTTAGATTATGTGAAAATCAATCAGACACTTTTCCTATGCAAATTTGGTCAACCGCACTCCAAGGTCAAGGTCACTGGAGCTGTCTAAAGTCAGTTAGTATAGGCACTTTGAAGTGACCTTGACCATAAACTATGAGAGATATAAAGTTCGAACTTGCTGTATTTATATATGTTCCGTGTTTTCTTTGATAATAATATGCGAGAAATACTTACAGCACCAAAAAACATCTATATCAAGTGTTTGTAGACTTAATGAAAGCGTTTGAAAGCCTTGCATGCAGGTCTGTGGGCAACCTTGAGGGTGTACAACATCAGCACTAACGGTACTGAAGTCATCAACAACAGCGACATTGGGAACTGACTCAGATCAACAATCGGCGTGCGTCAAGGATGCCTACTCTGTACAACACTCTTCAACATCTTCCTGAATCGCATCATGTCGGATGCCCTTGCAGATCGCAAAGGCACAGTCTTGATCTTGAAAGTCAGTGTCATTTTTTTGTGTTGATCTTGAAGGTCAAGGTCATTTTAGGCCTTACAAAAACATTCAAAAAATAGGTCATCATACAGTAGAATGGATTTTTATTTAACCCAAAGTACGCAACCACATTACATTACATAGTTATTGCTTTAGGTCCAGCGGACTCTTCCGAGCGAAATCAGGGCCAGAGAAGTGAAAGAAGACTCACCCCTGATCCGCATAAAAGATCTGCCGAAACAACCCTAGTGGTAACACTGAAGGCAATCTACGAGCCGGTCACTTTACAATAAAGACATCCCACGCAGGGGACGCTGGGGCTATACTCTAATTTATCGAACCCCCGTTCACAAAAAAATAGAATACAAACATCATTATACAATATCGAAAAAACACATACATATACAATGCCTACATTGCCAAATAATAACATCATAGGAAGCCCCAGTGACCATTTGGCTGAAAGCGTCCAATATTCCAAAGCTGATCCAACAGACCTCATACACAAAGGAGGAGTATTGTCCCGGAAGGGTTTTCAAGAAAAAAAGGTGGTGACTGGTCTAGCGAAGAAGAAGATAGTATTAGTAGATCGATAGAACAGAGTAGGAATGAGAAAGAACAAAGAAGAAAAACAGCAACAGTGGGAATTTAAAGCACTAAATTTCCAGAAAGTGGTGATACTATTTATACGGAAATCCCCGTCACCCCCACGGGGGAACACACAGATGCAACCACATAGGGTTATTGGATCATACATGCATAAGAGGACTCGTGAGGGGCAATATCACTGAAGGTCAAGGTCATCCCAAGATCAGTTTTTTTGTCATAATGCAACTTTTGCTGTAGTTTATTTGATATTACATGCGTGTATTTAGAGCCGAAGCTCAAGGAGATCTCAAGGTCAAGAGCATAGAAAGATCAAAGTCGGTATTACTTTCTCACGGTTTCAGTTTGGTTTTTTTTCTGGGCACTCATTTTTCATGTTAAATATTGCGAGTTCCATAAGGAGCATGTGAGTCATATGGGCTTTGTCCGTCTAGCTTTTCTCTATGGGCACTCATTTTCATGTTGAATATTCATATCAATAAGGAGCAATGTGAGTCATTTGGGCTTTGCCCTTCTAGTCTTTCAAGTTTGCCACCTTTCAATTCAGAAATGATGCTCTAGCTTTAAGAGTAAGACTGCCGCGCTCCCTTGTCATCTCCATCTTCCTATATAACTTTCGAGATATGGACCCTCACAGCAGATCTACAACGAAGAATACAAAGCATGCAGATGAGGTGCTACAGAAGACTTCTGGGCATTTCCTATACCCAACACATCACCAACGACGAAGTCCGAAAGACCATCACACAAGCCATTGGACAACACGATGACCTACTCACAGTGGTGAAAAAACGGAAACCCCGATGGGGTGGCCACGTCACCAGATCATCAGGTCTTGCAAAGACCATCAGGCAAGGCACAGTGCAAGGAGGTAGAAGAAGAGGGCGACCGAAAAAGAGGTGAGAGGACAACATTCGAGAATGGACTGGTTTGACACTGAGCGAAACAATCAGGGTTGCTGAGGACAGGGAAAGATGGAGTATGCTGGTTAAACGATCATCTGTGGTCCCCCTACGACCTCCGAGTTACGGGACAGGATAGGATAGGATAGGATAGCTTTAAATGTACCAAGGGACTGATGTACTTTTATTTGCATTGCATGTATTTACAAGACGTTTCCTTTAAAATAAACCTCATGTCAGGAAATTCTATCCACACTGATTTCAATGTATACAGCTCCATTAAATAATATTTTATCATACAGTGGAATGGCTCTATATTTTAATCCATAGTATGCCACCCGTGGATTATTTGATCATACATGAGCATCAGAAGGCCTGTAAAGGCCAAGGTCACATTATCTCTGTTGGTAACACTATCACGCAGATATCTATGCAAATGGCAAATATTCAGTATGACTGCAGTCATAACTATAATGTTCGTCATTTGTAAGGCGCCTTAGCCTAAGGATCAAGGCGCGCAAAGGGTTGGGAGAATGGGAAGACAAGACAGACAAAACTGGACAAAAGATACATAATATATAACTATAGGTGTCTTATACATGATAGAGTTATGAATGCAGTCATATTGATATGTGCCCGTTGTATGGATGTTTGCGTAATAGTGTTACCAACAGCCAAGCATTTTCCAAGTGTTGTGTTATAATGAGAAACAAATGGATTAAAAAACACCGAAATACAAGGCTATGTTTGATTTCACTTGGCTGAATAATTTTTTTATTTGTTTTTGTGGACGACTTTTGTTTGAGACTGGCGTAAGCGTATAATATGTATAGCATTACAACAGTTTCACAGCTATCTTTTTGTTTTTGCTAGGTCCTTGGCCAAAAGAAACGCCCATTTCTGTGGATCGGGTTGTTCGAGATTTTTACGAAAATTACACGAAGGATAAAACTACACTGTATGCCAACAGTCAGAATGCATCAGAAAACAAAGTAAGTGTCCAAACAAATTCTGTGTAGACAGATGGACTGGTGATGCAGTATTATTGACTTGTTTATTTTAGTACAGAAGCCCCGAAGTTTCGTAGTGGTACTGGAATCAATGTGTAAGGTGGATGGTTGAGACGACTTGCACTACTTGCATTTGGACTTACATTACATAGTGCATCCTGGGTGTTATTGTATCTGGTATTCCCCTGTCTAGGACATGAGCGTTAGGGCGCGTCCACATGACGAGTTGCGCTTTGAGCTAGCGGTGGCGTAGCGTTGGACGGGCTTTGAGCTGTGAGCGGTGGGTGGCCACACCACAAGCGTCAAAAAGCTATCGGCTAGCTAGCTGCACAGCTGGCTGTAAGCTCGGTGACAGCTTGTGTGGCCACATGACAAGCTGTTACAGCTAGCTGCCTGCGAGCGTGATGCTAGCTGTCGTTCAGAAGTTTATTATCTGTGGTTTTTTCAAAGCATCGCAGACCCCCAACTAAAATTTATTTCTGTTGAAGTTAAAGCCTACGGGAAAGAGAGTGATGGAATATTTTCCAGAACGGTCTCAGATGAAACTCTTCCTTGAAGTGAATACAGTAAATATGCCCCATTACCAAATTCAAACTTTCACCTTTCCTATTTTTTTGGTAAGTAGCCCAGCCTTTCCTATGGCCCAAGCCATTACTAATGACCCGCATCAACACAGTTGATATCATCTTCAATTATCGCCATTCTATGGCAAGCCGTTTAGAATGCGGGCTTGGAGTGCATGCTGGAAAATGGCGAGTGCTGAAAACAGCAATCTGCACAACGTGGCTGCTGAAAACATTGTGCTAGCACTGTTGCCTTGCACAATGCAGTCTTCCGTCATGAGGGTGCTGATATGAAAAGGGACAGGAGATCTGTGATGATTCTCAAGTCCGTGGTGAACAGGACATTCAGGTGGGGTGTTACACAGGTCGCCTTGGACAATACTTAGCATAGGTGAGAGAACAGCTGGTTGAGTATTTTATCGTGGTTGGTGCAGTAAACTGACATAAAAGCTACAGTTAATATGACTTTGCTGACCTAACTGACAGCAGTAATAATGAAGGATCAGACTCACGTGACTTTAGTTTACCACAAGCATTGTACTTTTAAACCTAAAGCTGGTTACTATTCTTTTAAGATCAACATGGCATGTACTATTTAAAAAAAAACACTAAAAAAATACTTAAAAAAAGCAACAACACAACAACAAAGATAGACCTGCATTCATGCACGTCACCCAACTGTTGGTCATTTACTGTTCACCCTCCACCTCTCCCCATTCTCTCCACCCTCTCTCACTTCCCCCTCTCCACCCGCGTGCTCTCCTCTCTCCGGTTTCTGTCCTCCATCTATCTTTTCTCTCCTCTCGCTCTCCCTCCCACTCCGGCCTTGCTTTTTTTCCCACAGGACTGGTTGTAAGACCAAAGAGGGTATAATATATACATTAAAAATCTTTGGTAAGACTAAACCTGGCCTAAAATTATGGTCAATTTCTTGTCATAAATGTTCAATCAATCCCATCTCTCTTTCCATTGCCCCTCTCTTCCCACCTCCCCCTCCTTCTATATTTCCCCTATTTCTCTCTCTCCCCTATTTCCCTCCATCCTCCCCCCACTCTCTCTCTCTCTCTCTCTCTCTCTCTCTCTCTCTCTCTCTCTCTCTCTCTCTCTCTCTCTTTTCCCTACTGATCTTTGAACAATCTTGACGTCGATGCCATACTATGGATGGCAGTGAATACATTCCGATCCGCGGTTCTATCAATGGATTCCGATTACCCCCCCCCCCCCCCCCTCTCCTCCCGTACTATCTCCCTCCCCAGGTGTAAATCGTAGTACAAAGAAATAAACCCAAGTTAAAAAGTTAACTATATATTTTTGTTAATTTTTATTGTCTTGCATTAAACACACAATACCTACGTCATAAATGTTCATGGATAATTTACCATCATTGTCCAGATCTAAATCTGTGTTGAATTTGGAACTATGAGCAAGGTTCTAAATCTGAGAGAAAACATCAAAGGTGAATTCGCTTAATAGATCTTGATCTGTATTTCATTTGCAACAAATAATAAAGAATAAAACACTTAGTGGGTACTATTATTTTATTGTTCAATGGCTACCGCAGACGTTCATGGTTGACAGCGCACCCCCGTTGGGGTGCCGGGGGTTTCAGTATAAATAGTATCCCCACTTTCTGGAAATTTAGTGCTTTAAATTCCCACTGTCGCTGTCTTTCTCATTTGCTCTTTCTCATTCCTGCTCTGTTCTATCAATCTGCTATACTATCATCTTCTTCGCTAGACCAGTC
The DNA here is from genome assembly GCA_036898135.1 of Oncomelania hupensis. Lineage (NCBI taxonomy): Eukaryota > Metazoa > Mollusca > Gastropoda > Littorinimorpha > Pomatiopsidae > Oncomelania > Oncomelania hupensis. The sequence continues at coordinate 65,280,939 of CM072520.1, read as the reverse complement.
TCCTACCTTTTTTCTTGAAAACTCTTCCGGGACAAGACTCCTTGTTTGTGTATGAGGTCTGTTGGATCAGCTTGGGAATATTGGACGCTTTCTGCCAGGTGGTCACTAGGGCTTCCTATGATGTTATTATTTAGCAATGTAGGCATTTTATATGTATGTGTTTTGTTGATAATTTATAATGATGTTTGTATTCTATTTTGTTTTTGTAAACGGGGGTTCGATAAGTTGGGGTGAAGCCTCAGCCGTCCCATGCGTGGGATGTCTTTATTGTAAAGTGACTGGCTGGTGGAAGGCATTCAGTTTTCCCACTAGGGTTGTTTCGGCAGATCTTTTATGCGGATTGGGGGTTGTCCGGTCCTGATTTGGCTCGGAAGAGTCCGCTGGACCTAAAACAACAATTATGTAATGTAATGTAAAGGTTGACAGCGCAAATGATAAAGCTGCAATTTTGTCAATTAGGCCTATGCTATACGAAAAGAGCAATTGGTCATTTTATTATAAAATGTATAACCATCTTCACTCAATCACTAACTTGAGTGCATTGCCATTTCAGGCACCTCCTGAAACAGCTTTGCTCGAACCTCCCTGTTCCAAAATCTGTTTGTTCTTTCGGCCACAATCCCTCGGATTAAAGAACTAAATTCACTTGTTTTATCTGCTGCTAAAATGGACATTTTGTAGCTCTCTGATTCCGTCAGCGCAGGGAGATAAGAAGACTGATTAAAGGCCAAGGACACAAAAACCAATCAAGGTCAATGACCCCGAAAACCACCGCTTGAGCTTCGAGCTACGATAAATGCCGAAAACATTACCGCCGCTCGAAGCTAGCAACAATCGCGCGGCTACCACTCGTGGTGTGGTCGCTTCTACAGTTATACTTTTCGCAGCGCAACTGAAGCGCAGCTCAATGCTTCGCTCGAAGTTCGTCATGTGGACGCGCCCTTAGGATCTTGTAATACCCGTGCGATGGAAGTCTTACGTGCACAGACAAGGCCTCAGTTTATACACTACTTTAAAGGAATAGGAATACTGCGCAGCTCGATCATCAGGGCGGTTGATAAGCTGTTATCAATAGGTTAGGCTGCGATACGCGCAGCTATCGACACGTTTTGCCATTTATCTGTCACTGTTCATGCTTCTGCTTTGACTTTTTCGGCTTCCGTTTAGCTAAGCTGTGAGTTTAACCACTGTCGACACGTTTGCCATCTGGCACTGTTCGCTCTTTATATTTCCAGACTTCTTGTTCAGGATACTGTGGATACTCCGCCGGGAGGAACAAGTAACTCCACAAAATATATCTGGTAATACTTTGAATTAGTCGGGAATTAAAAGGAGCCAAAATGTCGGCCTGTCTGCTTGTAGGCCCTTGGGTAGCCATATCTCAAGATCCACTGAACGGATTATGACCAAACTTCACAGAGACATTATCTAGGTTAGTGGCCTGCTTCCCGTGCCATCATATTTGCTCCACCCTAAAGGTCAAGGTCATGAAAATCATTTTGTTGCTAAACACATATTTTGTTCAATATCTCAAAAACGGCTGAAGGGATTTTTGTAGAATGAATTTTAGTGTACAGATACTTCAGATCATGGGTCTCCTTCAGTAACAGTCCGGTTGTCGGTCGGTCGAATTTCACTTTTTTTTTAAAATTAAACACACCTTTGGCCTTATCTGTAGAATAACTGGACCCAAATATATCATTTGTACTTGGTGCATACCTTTACTGCTAAGCATGTTATATCATACCTATGTGTACTTTCTCAAAGGTCAAGGTCATTGTGCTTCAACATTTTCTAAACACGTTTTGCGCTGTATGTACACAAATTGGCTGAGCCCATTTGGAAGCTTTTGCTTCCAGATAGTTCAGACCGTGGCCTATCATTACATATTCTCCATTTGCTTCCTTAGATAAAACCCAATCCCAACACTGTCAAGAAAGTTAAAACTTTTGAAAATGCTTTTTTTTTTTTTGGGGGGGGGGGGGGGGGGGGGCTAGGCGTGTGCCGCGAAATACTGAATGACTTGCCATCTTGTTCTTTAATTGTTTAGCCCCACTCGGTCAACGCGCGCATTACTCAAAGCCAGTATTTGACTGATGAAATAATTGTAGACCACATCTTTTGGGGCAAGTTAAAGGAGTTTTAACAAGAACAAACCCAGCATGCACTTGGTCCTTCTTCCCCATCCCTGGCTGGCCAGGACAGTGCTCAGTTGTCCGGGCGTCAGACCATGCGCCCAAAGGCTGCGGGTGGGCGTCCTGGGCGGTTTGAGTTAGATCCTGTATCGGCCAGCGCCTAGAGTCTGGTCAAGTACGGCGAGATAAGTGCGCTATAAAAATCCTCAATAATAATAATAATAATAATAATAATAATAATAATAATAATAATAATAATAATAATAATAATAATAAAGTTGGAAAACTTTATACGACGACATATGCCTTGTTGCTGAGTGAACAGGCTGCGTGGATAAACAAATTCGAGTTACAGATATCAAGATATAAGCATCGAGGATGAATCAACCATTGATAAATACCGTGTAACGCATAGCCACATATGAAGTGCAAATGTGCACAACTTGAAAGTTGGATACAAACGCATCTTGACTTCTTGACTATACTGCTTTCCAAGAGGGCGCTACTCGAAAGCGACTAAGTAAGCGTTAGATCACGCAAAAATATATACATATATTTGTGTGTGTAATATGTGTGTGTGGGTGTGTGTGTGGGTGTGGGTGTGTGTGTGTGTGTGTGTGCGCGCGTAGACATAAGCCTTGAAATGGGTGAATTAGAACACAGTATCTTTATTTATGACGTCTTTCCTAGCACATGCTTCGGATGAGAGTATTAACCGAGGTCTAATCTGCGCACGCACGCATTCCATCGCACGGACTTCTAAAGATCCTACGCTCATGACCTAGACGGTGAGCGACGGATCCACAAATACACCCAGCAAGCGCTAGGTCCCTTCTCCCCATGCACGGTCAACCAGGGCTTCAGACGATGCGCCTAAGGCAGGAAGTAGGTGCCAGGGCAGCTTGAGATAGATCCTATATTGGCCAGCGCCTTGAGCAGCTCTTCAGCTGGAAAAGGGCTATGTAAGAACGTTGAAATTAAAAGAAAATCTCCAAGAAATGTTTGGAAATATGGCCACAGTTCTAGCATGTTCTAACCTTTTCTTTTACGCTCCTTAGGAAAACGCAGAAGTCACAAGTGAGAGCGAGAAGAAAGACGGGAGATGCCACTACGTCACTATTGCGTTCACCGAGGAACAACGAAGGAAAGAGGAACAGCCTCCCCCAGAACGTGAAACTACAGATTATGCAGCGATCGATTTCACCAAAACTGTTTGAAAGGAAGCAGTGGCGTTCGCTTTATGCCTCGCCATTTTTGACTCACATGCCTAGCAAAGTGAGTCTGTGCACTCTCTCTACCCCCACATTCTCCCGCCAAAAAAAAATTTCAAGATTTTTTGCGAGACTAGTCCTAAATAGTCCAAAGAGTGTCATTCTCATTTGTTTTTTCTCGTCCCTAAGCTGTTCCATCAATCTTCTATCTTCTTCGCTAGACCAGTCACTTTCCTTTTTTCTTGAAAACTCTCCCCAAACTCCTGGTTTGTGTATGGGGTCTGTTGGATCAGCTTGGGGATATTGGACGCTTTCTTCCAAATGGTCACTAGGACTTTCTATGCTATTATTATTAAGCAATTTAGGCATTTTCTAGGTATGTCTTTTGTTAATATGTTATAATGCTGTTCAAATTCTTTTTTTTTTTGGTGGTAAACGGGGGTTCGATAAATTAGAGTAAAGCCTCAGCGTCACCCGGATTGGATGCCTTTATTGTAAAGTGGCCGGCTGGTGGAGTACCTTCGGTGTTCCCATTTGGGTTGTTCCAGCCGATCTTTTATGTGGATCAGGGGTGATTCCTCTTTCAACGAAGTTGTGGTCCTGATTTGGCTCTTTGCAGTCCTCTGGATCCAATAAACAATGACTAACTTCAATCTTCTGCTATAAACAATGACTAACTAACTAACTTCAATCGTCTAGTGTTTGTACAATGGCATTAGGCGAGTAACTAAAATCAGTAAATGGTCCCCAAAACAAGAGAGAGGATATAATTGGGCAATCTGCCCCTCCCCTTCCCCATGTTTTACTTTTAGAGCACTTAATGATCTCACACACACCTTCTTTAACCTAAATACCATCAATCAAATCATGAAACAGCATCTATACAGACACAGAGAGAGAGAAGTCGAAGTCGAAACCTTTAATAGGATAATAGCATTAGGTCCTATGGACATGCCTTACAGCTAGTCCTTAATAACATTGTAAAATAACAGAAATCAAAAAGTAAACATAAAATTGATTTGAAAATAACATAAACCTTAACAATGGTAAGAATTAAAAAAAAATATTACTAAGAAAATTAATGTACCGAAATACACATACATACATAAGAGAGAGAGAGAGAGAGAGAGAGAGAGAGAGAGAGAGACAGACAGAGAGACAGACAGAGAGACAGACAGACAGACAGACAGAGATAGAGAGACAGAGATGATAGACAGAGATAGAGGCGGCGATGGATGACCTGTGACGTCATACCACAGTGCAGCAGTCTACACACACGCGATGCTAATGGAAACACTAAAACACAGCGTGCAGCATTAGAACTAGTGCAAAGCTGAAATCAAATGATGTAACATCTTTCCAGAACAGTCTGTATCCCATAAGCCATAGCGGCATAACGCCACCTTGGATTTTGATCAAGGAAGATGTGCTGTTTTTGTGGTGTCGCCATTTGGAATTGCGAAGGCTCTGTGTTGTTGTGAACAATAACTTCTTCTAGTCCCCGGCTCGCTAAGGTCTGATGAAGACAACATTATTTCATGAGAATCTCAAGAATCAGAACCTAAACCTTTTTTCTGAAGGTGAAATTGCTGTTTTATAAAAATACTACATGCCATTTCCAGATGAGTAACTATTTCAACAACTCTACCAAAAACACCTCAATCTGATATGTCTAAGCGCCCTGAAAAAAAGCTTGTCGTTTTTAAAAGACAAATTAAAAAAAAAAAGATCCAACCAAATCCTCAATAGGTACAAGCGCCGGATATATCTCAATCGGTATTTCTAAAAACTATGATAAAATAACCGAGGCTCTAGTCACAGCAGCTTCAATGATTAAAAATGATCAGGTAAAATTAATTAGTCAGGCTTTAAACTTTTGACTGGGTTTAGAGAAGACTTTCCCAATTGTAAAAAAAAAAAAAAAGGAAAATAAAATTGAGTAAATATGTACAAGACAACTAAATATCTCTCAAAACTGTGTCAGAAAACTGCGCCTTTTTGGCTCTTAATTTTGTTTATTATCCAAAGTTTCATAAACTAGTCATTTCAATAGGAAATTTAATTATAAAGTCTGAACAGATTGTTCAGTTTATGAAAGGAGATGATTCATCTCGTATAAAAAGGCACAATGAATAAACCCCCCGAAACGATTTAAAACAGGTTCATGTGATCCAAGACCTAGTCGACTGAGGTGAGGCATGCTGGCCACAACACTGGATAGTTTCAACTGTGGAAAAGTGCGAACACCCATGCGCATGATAAGAGGTCATCCTAACCGGTCAGCGCGGTGCACACATGTACTTTAAAAAAAAAAAGGTCATCCTACCTTGTATTAGTTAATTAGTCATTGTTTAAAGAGTCCAGCGGACTGCAAAGAGCCGAATGAGGACCACTCCTAACCTGTGAACGCCGTGCACATCTGTTCTTCACCTTGCTTTTCTACGTATTCTTCAACTATATGCTATATAAAAGCTATGTAAGGGGGTCATAATGCTTAATAATTGGTGCACCCTCCCTCTCCTCACCCCCACACCACGCATGAACAACATAAACACATTGCATCAAGCAGTAGGAGACTCTACCCTCATCCCCACAACGCGAATGAACAACACATAACCGCATTGTATCAAGCAGTATGAGACTCTACCCTCACCCCATGAGACTCTACTCTTACCACCCCCACACCACACATTAAGAACACAAGCACATTGCTTTAAGCAGTATGAGATTCTACCCTCGTCCCCACACCACGCATGAATACATGAACACGTTGCATCAAGCAGTATGAGACTCTACCACCCACTCACCCATTTCCAACGCATGCACAACATGTAATCAAATTATATTGTATAATGAATAATGTACATCATTGCTTAAATAACCACTACGGCTCGGCAGTAATTGTTTTCTGTTAATAAATCATTGTTCATCACGTTTCTTAGAGTTGTGATCTGCACTGTAAATAATGAACCCTGTTTGTATATATTGATTGTATGCTATTAAGAGAGAGAGATAAGAAATAACTAGTATGGCTATCTTTCAATATTCATGCAATTAAGTATTTATGTGTGAGAAAATTCAAACTCATGTTGTTGTTTATTTTTCTTAATGAATGTATCCTTTAAGTAGTGTACAGAATGGGAGATAACTTCAGATACAGTAACAAAAACCCTCAATACACGCATTAAAAAAATCTATGATGGTTGGTTGGTTGGTTGTTTTATTAACGTCTTCTTCATCGAGATGATAAGACGTACGCACGCATTCGCACACATTTACACTAGATACATACATACATCCATACATATAAAATACATAATTATATAAACTGAGCAACTGGAGAATCAATCAAAGCTTTTGCTAATCTAATGCATTATATATCAAAGCTTTTGTTATCAATGGAATCGATAAGAGAAACATCAGTTGGCAAACATGGGCGCATATTACTGCATTGAAGTAATACATGTTTCAGAGAAATAGATTCACCACATATACATTTTACATTTTTACAATATTTGATTTTAATTGAGTTTAATATTATTCTATGTGCCATACTTGAAACTGATCTAGCAATTCCACAAGGTTTATTATAGTTGCAATTAAGTTTAATGTCTTTTACAAATGTATTTTCTATAGAGTTGTTAATTTCTTTAGAAGACAACGGTATTTTTATTTTTTTGAGAATTAATATTTGAAGCACCAAGTTTTGCAGCTCGTTCAACCCAATCATTATAAAGGAAACCACTATGTGAGGGAATCCAGACAAAATTTACCTGAGTGCCATTAGTTATCAAACTGTGAATAATATTTGTAATTTCCAAAATAATTTCGTTTTATTCACCATTATTATCTAAATCCAATGCTTGTAAAACTGACATAGAATCTACGCATAAAACAACGCTGCATATATTCACAGAAAGATTAGAAAGTGTATTTAGAGCCATTAATATCGCAATTAATTCAGCAGTGAATATCGAATATCCTTTCCCTAAATAATATGATTCTGATATATTTAAATCCGGTATTACAAACGCAGCCCCTGCTTCATCTGTGTGAAGAACAGATCCATCAGTATATATTTTCAGTTGTCCAGAAAACTTCTCATGTATATGATGTTGAACTTCAAATACAGTAAGCAGAGGGTTGTGGTTCTTATTTTCATTACAGCAACAGATATCAAATTTAGCCTTTTCTAATTCCCACATAGGTACTGGTGAAATAATAGTTTTATGTAAACACTCAATATGCATTAAGACAATTTGAATCAGATTTTTAGTAAAGCCAAAGGTACCTATTGTTGTAAAGGAGTTCACTTTTTGGGCTTGTTTAGGAAAATCTAAATCAGATCTTATGAACAGTTCTTCGTCAGTACTGTTGTTAATTGCATTTGCTCTTACTATGTATTTGGCACATGATAACTTGCGCCATTCATCAAGAGGAATAACTCCCGCAAGTTTATAGGCCTCTGTGGTTTTTGTATGAATTGGGACCCCTAGTGCTAATTTTATTGCTTTACTGTCTAAGCTTTGTAACTTTTTAAGATAACATTTAGGGGATGAAAAATACGCTTCCTGTCCGCATGTTAATTTGGATCTAACTAAAGCACAAGCAATATGAATCCGTGTTTTTACGTCTTGTCCCCAAGCTTGTTTGTTAATAATTTTCAATAAATTATAACTTTTGACAGCCTTCTGTATTAAGTATTCTATATGTCGTTTCCAATGCAGTTTATATGTTAGATAAACGCCTAAAAATTTAACCTATTTTACATACTTGGGTTTTTCATTTTCAATTTTTAATTTTGGAAATTGTCTAGGCTCCTGACCATGATTAAATAATACCAGGTTTGTTTTTTTCTTTTGACAAGTCAAGGCCATTCCGATGCATAAAATGACTGATATTATTTAATTCCTTTTTATATAACTTGGTAATATATTTAATTTCATACAAGGATGTTTTCTGTTTTAAATTTACATTCATCCATATTGCTATGTCATCAGCATATTGAACAAGTGATACTTTATTTCTCAACTCCTTCGGTAAATCATACATTAATATAAATAAAATTGGTGAAACTATAGATCCTTGTGGAATTCCCATATTAGTTGTATAGCTAGACGAATATCAATATGAATTCCCTACTTTTACCTTTACATTTCTATCTCTTAAAAAGTGCCAATGTAATTATACATACGACCTGACAGACCAAGTGATGTTAGTGTGTACATTAATCTTGCATGCCATACTCTGTCATATGCTTTGGTGATGTCAAAAAATGTTGCTAAAACACTTTTTCGTTTTGCAAATTGTTTCTTAATATTGGTTCTGATTTTTACTAAATGGTCTACTGTTGATCTTCCTTTTTGAAAACCAGCCTGATTAACTGGTATAATATTATGTTTTATACAATAATATGATATTCTTTCTAAATTAATCTTTTCCATTACTTTACATACATGAGACGTTAGTGATATTGGTCTATAACTTTACGTAAGTGATCGTGGCTTACCTGATTTTAAAATAGGTATTATTATAGAAGATTTCCAATAATCAGGTAAAGTACCCCTATGCCAGCATTTGTTAAAACTAATATGTAAAATGTGTATCCATTTTTCAGGAAGATGCATCAATAAGTTATATGATATACCGTCTAATCCTACAGCAAACTTTTTTCTTCCTAAATCTAAAAGAGCATTTTTTACTTCATGATATTTAATTCAGAAGTAATATATAAATTATTATTTGATGGGGGTGCTTCATATTCATTAGTATTTTCCAACCGTTCTTGTTCATTTTTTTTGTTAGGTGACAAATTACTATCATTAGCAAAACTTTTTACAAGTTCTTCAGCTTTTTCTTTAGGTGAGGGAAAATCATTATTTAATAATTTTAATGGACACTGAGGAAGCTGAAATCCATTTCTCAGTTCTGATAATTTTTTCAATACTTTTGCAGCATCATGAGAATTATTTATTTCAGATTTACAATATTCCGACCAAAATTGTCTTTTTTCAAAAGCAATTATTTTATTACATTTAATTTTAGATTTTTGTCATTTCTTTAAAATGTTCTACTGATATATATATATATTATCCATGTTTTATAAGCAATCTTTTTTTCCTTAACTACTGTTTCACATGTGTCATTCCACCAGATATTTCCTGTATGTTTTTTCTTACTATATGTTCGTTTCTGGGGAATAGACTTTGCTGCTGCTAAGTGAATTAGTTGCATAAATTTAACATATACATAATTAATATCATCGGAATTAATAAAATTGGTATCATATGACAATAATAGATTTTGATACATTTCCCAATCTACATGACTATAAATATATTTAGGAACAGTATCATCTTCTATAGATGAATATCGACATTATTACGCAGAGTTATTGTAATCGGCAGATGGTCACTTCCAAGAGAGTCTCTTTCCACGTTCCAGACACAGTCGACGACCAGATCCGGCGCAGCTAAAGTCAAATCAATGGCTGAAGGAAAGTGAGTAGACACATCTGGAATGCGAGTGACCCTGCCATCATTAAGCAATATCAAATCCGAATCTAGTACATTTTCACTAAAGCAAGTATTAATAACATTATACCAATTCTTATCCCATAAAGGCGAATGTGAATTAAAATCACCACATATTATCCATTGTTCAGAAGTGTCAAAAGAACGTAGCCAGTCACTGTTATTTTTGTCCATACCTTTTGGATAATATATAGATACAATATTCACACTCAAATCTTGATTAACTTTTAATTTAACTGCGGCAGAAAAAACTCCTATCAAGTCCTTTGGAACTGGCGATGATGTTATACATGTATAATAGTCCAAGTCATTCCTGATGTATACAGCAGCTTGAACTTTGTTGCTATGTAAATCTGTCACTGGTGGATAATAAAATCCTTTCAGTTTAGGTCACTTTCTCTTGTTTATATGTATTGATTGTAAACATAATGCATGATAATCTGTCTCAGTTAAATATTGCTGTAAATACTGTAAATTAGTAGAAATGGGTCTACAGTTCCATTGGAAAACAGAAATTTGTGGATATGACGGCCGATGTTGCCAGCAAGGATACTGGAGCCCCGCTTATTGGGGTGAAAATTGTCTTTCAGGGCGTGTAGTGGCACGTTGTCATTGTTGATGAAGGACACTTGCGGTTCTTCCACCAGCTCGGAGAATACTATGGCATTAAACAATTCTTTCTTTCATTGGAGCTTGGGGTCAGATATTGTTGAAAGTTTGCTGATAATAATGTTTGATGTAGGGCAGCTGGAAGAGATGTTCTTCACCGATTGAACAAACTGCTTGCTTGCGGATCTTGCTTCTTCATGTTGTTTATGCCACAATGAATAACAACGACTTTGGGTGGAATTTCATTCTGTGTTGAGTTGAAGGTAGGCTCAAGGTCGTTGATAGTGAAGACTTTATTCTTGACTGCATCAAATCCATACGATTGCCCCAGCCTTTTTTCATTCAATACCGAGTTGTGCAGAGTAATAATTTTACTTCCGCATTCATTTTCTTTTACGTCATCGGGTGTTTCGTCATGCGATGATGACGCAGATGGTTTTGCGTCATGTCTTGGAATGCGAGGATTATTTTTGCTTAGATCTTGATTTTTCATAGACGGAAGCGGTTTTCGGTGTTCATTGCTGATTTCGAAGATACTTTGATCAATTTTGCGCTAGTACCAACCGATGGCGACTTTAGAATGTCAGCATAAGTCGGATTGCTCTTATTAACCGGTACCGCATGCGTCGTCTGCTTCGACTCCGCCAACAACTTATCTATTTTTCAGTCTTGCTCGTGGATGATGTTTTCCTACACGGATATTCTAGAGCAAAGCGATGTTATGAGATGCTCACAGCAGCTCAATGCCTATGTGAGGAGCACTCTTAGGTTATCCCACATTTTGCTGGCTGCGGGCTATTTATAGCTTGCCTACACCCTCCCTTTCAGTGAAAGGAAAGGAAAAAAGAGCACTGGCAAAGCTATTTATAGCTAGCCTGGCTGAACTAGCTTCAAAACCTAAAAGCTTTGGTTGAGTCGGTGTGTGCTTTAACTCCAAAATCACACTCACTGTGATGGTAGTAGCGAATGTTGTGCTGTCGGGTTGACTCCATGTTGGTACCGTCGTCCTGATTTTCAACGGCTGCCAATCTCTCCTCAGATGGCATTAAAATGGAGGTCGCGTCAGTTCTTTCGTCTTTCTTCTTGATAATTTTTATCTTCTTCTGTCCACTTCTTGTCTTGGCCATCTTCCATGTAAGAGGTTCAAGCGAAAATAAATCCTCTGACTAGAGTTGGTTGCTTGTTTCAGCCTCCATATTGGCGTAGGAATGAAAAATCTATGACAAGTCGCACTTTTTGCTATGACGAGTGGCACCTTTTGTTTTTGACAACTCGCAGTTGTCAAAATGCAAGTCGCATAGGCATAGGTGCGACTTGTCTTGCAACCATTGCTTGGTGGTGCCTACAAAATAGATATTCCACAAAAAAGAGGGCTTGGGCCAATTTCCATGCTGCCATTGTATTGTGGAGCACCAACTATGACTGACTCAAAATTGCAGGAACATCTAGTTTTCCATACCTGTATCACATAAAATCGGAGAAAAATAATGAAATCAAAAACATCAATTGCAGCCTCGAATATTCATGACTGAGTGAAACTAAACAGACAAAAAGCTCTGAGCAACATTAACATTAAGTTTTAGTTTGTGTTTGTATTTTGTTTTATACTATAATGGAATTAACATAGAATTGGAATAAATACATTTCCAGCAGGAACATTTCAGTTGGTTGTATAATACGTATGTATGTATGTATGTAGCTTTCGGTGAACTAAATTTGATTGTAAATCTGATGAATAAAATTTGATGCACAAACAATTTCAATTATCTGGTGTTTGTTGTCAGTTGAGAACATCAACTCTCTCGTAACACAATCATGGGCTTGAACAGACTCAACAGCATGAATCAAACAATCTCTAATCGAAGCATACATTTACAAAAAGAACAGTAATTTTCATAATTTCATGGAAGCAGAAAGCATTAACACATTTTTCTCAAATACCAAGTTTCACTACTCTGTCCTACACCTTGTATACACATTATGTTATGTAGTCTATACTGTAGGCTTGAAGTTTGTGAAACAATAATTAATATTCAGCTCAAATTAGCATACCTAAAGTGAAAAAAAATTGGTGTCATGTTTAAAAAACTATAATAATAAAAATGTCAATTTCAAATTATGTAGATGGAGAAAGTGTTCACTGGCATTTTAGGGGTTAAATGCTCCCTGAAAGGTGGAATAAACTTGTATATCAAGTAACTTGTTCACTTTTCTTCTATTTGTGAGGACTGCCTGTGAACGTCGTGCATTGTGGTCTTTCGGTTCGTTTAAGACCTTGTATATTTCCCTTTGGTATGACTTGTAAAGAAATGTCAAGCTGCTTTAATTAAGAGATGGTGCCTCTGCTGCACAGCTTCAAATATTTAGGAGCCATTGTGTCAGACAATGGGTCTCGACAGGAAGTCCTCTCCAGGATCGCACAAACAACTGCTGCCCTGACAAGGTTGAAGCCCATTTGGAAAGACAGAACCATCAGTCTACATTCCAAAGTAAGACTGCTGCGCTCTCTGGTCATCTCCATCTTCCTATATGCTTGCGAAGCATGGACCCTCACAGCAGATCTCCAACGAAGAATACAAAGCATGGAGATGAGGTGCTACAGAAGACTTCTGTGCATTTCCTATACCCAACACATCACCAACATTGAAGTCCGACAGACCATCACACAAGCCATTGGACAACACGATGACCTGCTCACAGTGGTGAAGAAACGGAAACTCCGATGGTATGGCCACGTCACCAGATCATCAGGCCTTGCAAAGACCATTCTGCAAGGCACAGTGCAAGGAGGTAGAAGAAGGGGGAGACCGAAAAAGAGGTGGGAGGACAACATTCGAGAATGGACTGGTTTGACACTGAGCGAAGCCATCAGGGCTGCTGAGGACAGAGAAAGATGGAGTATGCTGGTTAAGCGATCATCTGTGGTGCCCCTACGACCTTCGGGTTATGGGACAGGATAGGATAGGATAGGATAGGCCTCTGCTGGCTCAGCTGATGTCCCTGCTGATGTCTTTACTGTGACCTAGCTGATGTCTCTGGCTCAGCAATTTCCCCCTTTTTTAAATCTTAGATGGTGTCCGCACTACTTGCCCAACACAAAAAGAACAAATACAATATATATTAGTGAATTTACTGCTGCTTCCCCCTTCATAAACTTCTAGAATGTGTTTGGCTGTTGTTATGAGATTAAGAAAAAACAATCTTCAGAACAAAATGAAACCACTATTTACCATATATCATATATTCTGCTAACCTCTGGTTTGAGGGCATTTGCGAGATCAGTGCTAAGAGCAATGGTCTCGTTTTATAAAATAAATGAATGTTTTTTTTTTACGATTGAGACGCGCTCAATAGTTCCGATCATTTTATTTTGCAAACTCAAAGCATGCAATGATATGGTGTTTGAATTGATTTTGTGCTGTATTAGAAGAAGCTTTTTTGTGTTATTGATAATTTCCTTCGGTCGATATTGCTTATAATTTTCTGGAATTACTTGTTTATTATTGATCAAAGTTTCCAGATTTGTCTCGTAATAGCTAAGCAATTCTTCTAATCTATAGAATGTTCTATGACGTAAGACAGTGCGAAGTTCCGGTGACGAGTTTTATTTTGATTGGGTGTTATAGCATCATTCTGGACTGTTCGAAGTTTTTCGCGATTGCAGAGAAGTTATATAAGTAGTGCACTGTCTGCTTGAAATATTTTTGAGTGATTTTCATAAAACGATCTTGTATGCAGCTGTTGAGGTTTGCTGAATATTGTTGGAAAACTGTATACAACGATAATACAACGATTTCCTGCCTTGTTGATGAGTGAACAGGCTGCGTGGATAAACGAATTCGAGTTACACATATTAAAATTCAGGCATCGGGGCTGAACCCACTATTCATAAATACCTGTAACAGTTTCTACAATAATAACTGATATATAATAATTTATTAACTGAATTTTGTTTTCCTGCTCTTGGTCCCACCACTGTCATGTGGCTCAAACATTTTCTTGAACTTTATACTTTTTTTCTTAATTTTGTCAGTGGCTTGGGCATAGAAGCCTTGGAGCCACAAAATTGTCAATGATCCGAACTTTAACTTCTGGCCTCAAACATCAGCCCCCAGAACCTGCAATCCACAAACAAAATCAACTGCAAATGGTGGAACATGTAACACTGTAGGTTTATAGTTCTCAAAACATATGTATGGTCTAACAAAAGCAGTGACAATAAGAATGGAAAAAAAGATCATAATAATACCGTTTTGTCTATATAATTAATGATAAATTCATGTATTAGACCTATATGACTAAATACCGCTGCCGCTTGGGTACATTTTCTTTTTTGGCAGGATTGGTAATATAATCTACACACTTGACAGTAAACACTCCACTACCAGCAATCTAGTATTGTCACGTATTAAGCCTTTGTATATCCACAACAGTGTAAATTATTCTTGTACTAGCTACACCATTTCTTGTACAAGTTATATCTTTATACCTAGCTTAAATCTGCATGCACATCTTGGTACCCACAAAAAACAACACAACTCTGAAATCAGCTCGAATTTGCATATAATCTCAAAAGCCTCTAAAGATGGAATGGTAAGCTATTTTTTGGCTTTTTTAAAAAATCCAGCATTAAAAGAAGTATCATGCCGGTACAAACATACGCATTATCATTAATTTAATTGAACAGTAAGATACAGTTGCTGCTGGCTGAAGATGCAGCTATTTGGATTAACCTACGTGTGTAGCTATTATGTATATGTAGCAGTAGCAATAGACGAGTGTGAATGCGAATAGGATTATGGGGCATGTGATGCTAGTTGCCCATAATATTATGATTACTTTTTATCAACTAAATGAAAACTCCATTATTTTATTAATAAGATTAAGAATTCTCTGCTTTGATTTGTTATCACAAAAGTTTAATTTTTTAAATTTTTAATTTAACTGCCATAGAGTTAGATCTATAGGTAACCTATATAACGATGATGATGATGATGATGATGATGATGATGATGATGATGATGATGATGATGATGATGATGATGATTATTATTATTATTACTTCAATTACAAATCGTAAAGATAAGAAATGTTATTTCATTCAGCTGATTTGGTAGGCCGATTCAAAAATCCACTTTTCGCAGGCTACGTTTCGCTCTATTGCATAAGATAATCGATCAAATCAGGTCTGTTACAGCACCATACATTTACTATAATAAGTATTCTTTTCAAATGAATGCAACGATCAGGCACTAGTAAATTAAAAGAATGCTAGCTTACCAGACGTAAAACAGTCTCAAGTAAAATGCCTTGAACAAAATCTTCGCCTTATTTGGGTTGAACCATCAATTTGAAGCCCCTGGATAGATTTAATTTCGCCGTCAGGTTTCTTGCTCATCGCTCACTCCAGCTGCTGGAATTTTATAGAAACTTAACGTTCTACATATTCTGCTTCTCACAGTGCAACCGGCGAAGCAGCACCAATTGCCTTCAACATTTTTGATAATATTTCGCCTTCAAAATATAATTGGCAATTCCGAAACCGGAAGCAGAGAACTTCGGGCCTTCTCGCCGAAAGCCGTGTGAACAAATTTTACTGGGTCACCAGAAGTCACATAAACATTGTTCCCAAGGGTAACCGGCAAAATTATTGTAGCCGAGCGGAGTATTTGACTCCCGTCTCTCGGCCAGCCTGCCGACAATGTGGTCCCGCTCGCCACCAAAAGCAGCAGGCGAACGGTCAGCCGGGGAGAACAAAATGTCGTGTCGCCTTGTCCTGCGTAACCCAATGGCATACCCAAAGGATTCTGCAAAGCAGGAGCCACCCAAGGCTAGTCTAACCAAGAACATCAAGGTAGACAATTTCTCTCCCAAGTCTCAACCAGTCGCCTCCCTTTCCGCTACATTATGTATAATATACATATCTTTATCAATAAAGAAATTACTATTTTAGGCTGCACATAATGCATGACTGACGTATGCTTATTGGTATTAGCTATTCAGTGGAAATTAATATGAATTCTGAAAAGATACATCTAAGCTCACCCTAAGACAGTTTTTCACTGTAGTCACCCTAAGAGCACATTTGTACTTATAGGTAGACCTAGGACTCATCAGGTCGCAGCAGTGAACATGAAATGTTTCCTAATTATGATGATGATAATGATGGTGATGAATAAGG
Source organism: Oncomelania hupensis (assembly GCA_036898135.1). Taxonomy (NCBI): domain Eukaryota; kingdom Metazoa; phylum Mollusca; class Gastropoda; order Littorinimorpha; family Pomatiopsidae; genus Oncomelania; species Oncomelania hupensis. The sequence continues at coordinate 65,264,270 of CM072520.1, read as the reverse complement.
GAAGTAAAGATACAAACTAATTCTTATGAGACACAGAAGACACAGCAAGTCTTATGTTGGTGAAAAAGACATTAAAAGAAACAAAAACACAGAAGAATTGTTACCTTTCCAGGCAGTGGTTAGAATGAGCGCGCCAGCAATCCATCGCCACGATGCTCCCATCATTGGTGATACTTTGTCCACCCTTGAGGACGACATATTCACGGAATGTCTTTGCTAGTTTGTTCAAATGTTCGTTAGAAGAAAACGTTATAAAACTCTTAAACACTTTATCAATACTGTGTTCATATGTCTACAACATGGAGAGTTAATACTCATTCCCTATTATCCACTGCGATGCGATCGCAGTGGTCCCCTGCCTACTTTCCACGAACCACTGCAATCGCAGATTTCAACTATGACGTTTTTGTGTGCGTGCGTGAATGACGTAATCTAAAAAAAAATAATAATAAAAAACTAAACTAAACTCAAATTTTATTATGACGGCCTATTAGCGCCAAAACAGATAGTTATCAGTATCATGAGATAATTGGAATTAACACGTGTTGTGTTTAATTTACAGAGATACCGGTAATCCACAGAGTTAATTACTAATTATCAGTATTTGCCACGCTTTCCTAGCGCCAAAACCTGATAATTACAGGTATCATGGGATAATAATGAATTACAAATGGCATTAGGCAATTACAAATATCAAGGGATAATTGCAATTATCATTGGGAAAATAACAAATATCTTCGCGTGATCATGTTTAATAATGGTATTGAATGCAGTCAATATACAAATTTCAGAAATACAATTTGATTTTCATTTACCTCTTCTTTTAGCGATCTCTCTGCTTTACACCACATGTTTGAGTTATAGATGTGTGTTTGTAGTGTGTGTGAGAATGAGTGAAACATCTGAGCGTGTATGTTGATACAGATCGCCGCGCTTTGAGCCTGATTTGGGAAAAAGCGCGTAGATGGCATCCAGTAATAGTATTATTATTATTAATTTTCAGTTTTGGCTCTAGCAATCCATCTGGAAATGCGCCAAAAAGGAGAATTGTAATTTTCCTTGATAATCACAATGTTTACGTGTTCATTGTAAATATGCCATTCATAGTTGCTATTATCCAATGATATTTCAAATTATAAGGTTTGGGCGCTTGTAGGTTGTCATATATGTGATTACTCAGAACACTTGTTAATTACCATTATTACTGATACCTGTAAATGCAAGTTCTGGAGCTAGTAAGCTGCTTTCGGTGTACGCCAAGGATGCCTACTCTCTCCAACTCTTTAACATCTTCCTAGAGCGCATCAAGATGATCTTGCAGATCACGAAGGCACAGTCAGCATAGTGGGTAGAGCAATCTCCAACCTCCGTTTTGCGGATGACATTGATGGATTGGCTGGAGAGGAACAAGAACTTCAACAGCTTGTACAGAGGCTTGACATCACCTCCGGAGCCTATGGAATGGAAATAAGTGCAGAGAAGACCAACATGATGACCAACAACACCAAATGGCATCAACATGGATTTCAAAGTCCAACGCCAATCCCTCAACACAGTGCATAGCTTCAAATATTTAGGAGTCATTGTATCAGACAATGGGTCCCGACAGGAAATCCTCTCCAGGATCGCACAAACCACTGCTGCCCTGACAAGGTTGAAGCCCATTTGGAAACAGGACCATCAGTCTACATTCCAAGGTAAGGCTGCCCCCCCCCTTCCCTCTCTTGTCATCTCCAACTTCCTATACGCTTGCAAAACATGGACCCTCACAGCAGATCTACAACGAAGAATACAATGCATGGAGATGGAAGTGCTACAGAAGATTTCCTATAGGCTACCCAGCACATCACCAACGACGAATTCCGACAGACCATCACACAAGCCATTGGACAACACGATGACATGCTCACAGTGGTGAACAAACGGAAACTTCGATGGTATGGCCACTTCGCCAGAGCATCGGGCCTTGCAAAAACTATCCGGCAAGGCACGGTGCAAGGAGTCGGAAGAAGAGGTAGACAGAAAAAGAGGTGGGAGGACAACATTCGAGAATGGAATGGCTTGACACTGAGAGAAGCCATGAGGGTTGCGGAGGACAGAGAAAGATGGAGTACGCTGGTTAAACGATCATCTGTGGTGCCACAACGACCTCCGAGTTATGGGGTAGGATAGGAAGCTGCCTTAACCAGAATTAAGTAGGATCACGTAAAAACTGTAATTATCAAGAGAGTATTGTAATTAGTATGTGATAATTACAATTCTCGGTTTTTGCGAATTTCCAGTTAGAGCCAAAACTAACAATTAAACATGATCATGCACAGATATTTGTAATTTTGCAATGATAATTGTAATTATCCCTTGATAATTGTAATTATTCCATGACATTTGTAAATATCTCATATTATTTGTAATTATCAGGTTTTGGCGCTAGTATGCCGTCATATTCTAGCTTTCAAATGTATTAATATGTTGCCCGCTGTTTCATAGTACAGTACTACTTTTGTATCTTCAGCTGAAGAATGAAGCAGCGAAGTTTAATTTTGTACCCACTGGCTTTGTGTGATTTTTGCCAACCAAATGGCGTTACCTGCTTCGAGACAATCATAGTCACAGAGTTTTCATAGTGCAAGAAGTTGTTGAAATGTTACAAACTGCTGGATCAGACATAAAACAGAATCCGGAAGATGGTGAGCGTGGTGATATTGCAGAAGAAGCTGAGACTACTGATTGATTGATTTATTGTTGCTTTAGGTCCAGCGGACTCCTCCGAGCCAAATCAGGACCGGACAACCCCCGATCCGCATAAAAGATCTGCTGAAACAACCCTAGTAGGAAAATTGAACGCCCTCCACCGGCCAGTCACTTTACAATAAAGACATCCCACGCGGGGGACGGCTGAGGGTTTACCTCAACTACGCGAACCCCCGGTTACAAAAACAAAATAGAATACAACCATCATTACAAATCATCAACGAAACATATACATATAAAATGCCTATGTTGCTAAATACTAACATCATAGGAAACCCTAGTGACCACCCAGCAGAAAGCGTCCAACACTCCCAAGCTGATCCAACAGACCTCATACACAAACAAGGAGTCTTGTCCAGGAAGAGTTTTCAAGAAAAAAGGTAGGTCATTGATCTAGCAAAGAAGAAGATAGTATAGCAGAGTGATAGGACAGAGCAGGAATGGGAAAGAGTATATGAGGAAGATAGCAACAGTGGGAATTTAAAGCACTAAATTTCCATAAAGTGGGGATACTATTTATACTGAAACCCCTGGCACTCCAACGGGGGTACTGTTGCCGCAGTGAATCTGTCATGCCTACAAAGGCAAGACAGGTTTTCAACTGGGGCTTTCACTGTTCCCTTTATAGGTTAGAACAATCTACAGTGGCAAGATTGCTCATGACCCCAAGGGGTGCTGAGACTACTGAATCTGAGAGCAGTTCTTAGGCCGCTGTAAGAGAAGAAGATAGTGTGGGTGATTGTAAGGGTGAATCAGATTGAGAGTACCAGCTGTGTTTAGGAAGTGACGTCTTGTAATGTGACGCGTAAACTGTGTGTGTGTGTGTGTGTGTGTGAGTGTGTGTAGGTGTGTGTGTGTGTGTGTGTGTATGTGTGTGTGTGTGTGTGTGTGTGTGTGTGTGTGTGTGTGTGTGTGTGTGTGTGTGTGTGTGTGTGTTGGTTTTTCTTCCCTCAGAGAGCACGAAGACAGTGATTGGACTGCGGGTACTAAAGGGTGACTAGGTTAGACAGGCATGTCATGGTGTGACCCAACGACAAGCCCTGGTTCACCGGCGCCCTCAAGGCAAAGGTGAAGGCCAAGGAGGAGGCACACAGGAGCTGAGACCAGACGGCTTCCCTCCTGCTGACGCAGACAACAAAGACCTCCCTGACCAGCTCAACGAGTTCTACGCTCGGTTCGATCGGCAGAACACCACCCCCGTCACCGTCACGCCCCCCGACCCTGCCTCTTGACTGCCCCCGCCCTTCGTTATTGAAGAATCGGAGGTGCGGCGGCTGTTTAACCTGCAGAACTGCAGGAAGGCGGGCGGCCCTGAGGGGGTGTCGTGCTCCACCCTCCGCCACTGCTCCCATCAACTCGCCCCCATCTTCACCTCCCTCTTCAACTCTTCTCTCAAACTGTCCACTGTCCCCCTCTGCTTCAAGACTTCTACCCATCATCCCCGTCCCGAAGAAGGCCAAAGCGTCCCTCAACGACTACAGACCGGTGGCGCTGACCTCCGTGGTGATGAAAGTGCTGGAACGACTAGTCCTCCGGCACCTGTAGACTCTCACCACGGAGAAAGATGTACCCTCTACAGTTTCCCTATCGCGCCAACTGGTCTGTGGACGACGCCGGCGCCTTGCCTCGGCACTTCGTCCTCCAACACCTCGAGTCCTCCTACCGCTACGCTCGACCTCTGTTTATCGACTTCAGCAGTGCCTTCAACACCGTCATCCCCCCGAAACTCTTCAACAAGCTCTGCACCTTCGATCGTTCTCTCTCCACCTGTCTCTGACTCTTGAACTTTCTTCTCTACCACCCTCAGACTGTCAAGATCGGCTCCAACCTTTCCAAAACCCTTATTCTCAACACGGGCACGCCGCAAAGCTGTGTCCTTTCACCTCTCCTCTACTGCCTCTTCACCAATGACTGTGTGTCCAATGCTGACAGTGTTCAGCTCGGCAAGTTCGCCGACCACACCACGGTCGAGGGCATCATCTTCTCCAACAGCGATGAAACAACATACAGCCAGGAAGTCGACCGCTTGGTGTCGTGGTGCGAAGACAACAACCTCGAACTGAACACCTCCAAGACTGTCGAGATGATTGTGGACTACCGCAGGAACCAGGACCCCACAGATCCACTGCTCATCAATGGACAAGCCATCGAGACAGTGGACTCGTTCAAGTTCCTGGGTTCCCTCATCTCCGACGACCTCAGCTGGGGTGCCAACATTGACACCATCGTGAAGCGGGCCCATCAACGACTGCACTTCCTCAGACAGCTGAGGAAGTTTGGCCTTTCCAAAGACATTCTCATCCAGTTCTACCGGGCCGTGGTGGAGAGCGTCTTAACGTTTTCCATCACTGTCTGGTTCGGAACAGCAACGCAGCTCGACAAAGACCGCTGGAGCGGGTCGTGCGCATGGCAGGCAGAATTGTCGGCTGTGAGCTCCCCTCTATGGCCTCCATCTACTCGACCTGCTCTCTCAACAGAGCCGACAAGATCCTCTCTGACCCTTCCCACCCTGCCCACCCCCTGTTCGAACTTCTCCCCTCTGGCTGCCGCTTTCGATCCTAGATCCCACACTTCCCGCTTTAAATATTCCTTTTACACTCAAACTGTAAGATCTCTAAACGCCGCATCCTGCTCCCACCGCTGATCCTTCTGCCGTGCACACGCCCTGCTCCTCCCTACATACATCTAGATACTACAGCGACTGTTATAATCCAGAATGTTTTTGTGATTACTTTAGACTAGTCATTTGTGTTTTACATTTATCTGTTTATGCATTTCAGTATACTATGGAATACCATGTAATAATGATGCTCTCACTGTGAGAAGAAGTGTGTGTGTGTGCGTGTGTGTGTGTGTGTGTGTGTGTGTGTGTGTGTGTGTGTGTGTACCTGTGAAACGTCACGAATGAGGAACGGAATTTGCCTTTTTTAGTACAAAATGGGGTAATTTTGTCGTTCCCCGTTTGTCTGCCGTTCCTCATTTGTTCTAAGTACACGGGAATGCTCTTTTAGTGCATGGGAGTGCAGTTGTAGTGCATGGGAGTGCAGTTGTAGTGCATGGGGGGAGTGCTTTTTAAGTACACGTGCACTACAGTTGCACTTGACGCAAGTGTTCTTTTAGTGCATAGAAGAGTACTTTAAGTACATGCAATTGTAGTTGTAGTGCATGTGCACTACAACTACACTTGAGGAAGTGTAGTTGTAGTGCATGTGCACTACAACAACACTTGAGGCAAGTGTTGTTTTAGTGCATTGAAGTGTACTTTAAGTACATGCAAGTGTAGTTGTAGTGCATCTTCCAGCCCTTCCTCTCCTATAGAGGGCGAAGTAGGTCAAGTTTTGTTCCAGACGGGTAGGATAAGAGCACCGTTTTCCGAAAAAAGTTTGACCTAATTCGTGGCCTCTAAGAGACGATCTAGGTCAAGTTTTGCCAACACGGGTAGGATAAGGAATTTTCCTCGACGATTAGGGTAAGGCACCCGCCTCGACGGGTAGGTTAAGGCACCTGTTTCAGAAAAGGGTTAGGGTCAGGGCTAGTTGCAGCGCTGCAACTAGCCCTGACCCTCCCTAACCCTTTTCTTGAAGGGGTGCCTTACCCTACCCGTCGAGGCGGGTGCCTTACCCTAATCGTCGAGGAAAATTCCTTATCCTACCCGTGTTTTTGAACAAACTTGACCTAATTCGCCGCCTAAGGAGCGCGAAGTAGGTCAATTTACCCCATTTCACACCTCGTACACGCATGGGTGTGTGTGTGTGTGTGTGTGTGTGTGTGTGTGTGTGTGTGAGTGTTTAAAATGACATAAATGGGGCGATTGTGCAGGCCAAACCAATGAAAGTGAGGCGAAACAAATTATGGGGCAAAATTTTCTCGCCCCATTTTTTTAGAGACTAGAATACCTTATCAAAAGTCATTTCTGAGGCGATGCACGCAATAACTCAATCGCCTCATTTTTTTATAACGTCCAAACACACACATTTCACACACCGATGCAATCAAAGTTTTGCCTGTTGTCCAAAGTAACACACTAACACGCCCACACACACAACTTTTGGCGGGCTGTCAGATTGGCCAATCGTTAGGCTTCTCCTACGTCATTCAACCAATGGGAAGCATCGTCGGTATTTTTTTCGTTTCCTTGCAAGAATGGCAGCGTGGGATGACTCAGAGACGGTAAGACATTTTTAGTTTGCCTAATTTTTACGATTTGGTCAGAGATTTAGCTTGGACCAATATTAACACTAAAGTTAGTTTGCCAATTACCAACAAGATAATGTGTATAAGACCGCAGTGTTGAAAGCATTCCACGTGAAAATCGGCGAGTGACTTTTGATTCAGCTTCTTGGCTCGAATGCTTATTCTTGATAACGCTGTATATAAAGATATAGGAAAATAGATCAAAACGTGTCATAACACTAGAATGTACTGCTAGATTGAGTCATTTTTTATCGAGCATCTTTTACACACTGACAGTTACAATAAATGAATAATCTACAGGGAAATAGATCAAAACTTATTTTACAATAAATGAATAATCTACAGGGAAATAGATCAAAACTTGTCATAACACTAGCTGATAGCATGTATACAATTTCTGAAAACAGATTGATGAACCTTTCAAATTGTGTCAGTATAAATTGCTATAAAGTACATCACTTTGTATTTCGTGAAAATCTTGTCTGTTTTTGAATAAGAATGACATCATATTCTCATTTGATGCGCAAGGAAGAGAGAAGAGAGAAAAGTGTGGCACATCACCCCTATTATCATCACTGAGACTATTATTGCTGTCCAGTGCCAAATCTAATCATTCAAATTAATTTTATTAATAAAAATCTGAAACAGCAGGCGAGAATTCACTGCTAGACTGATTGATTTTTGGTAGAGCATCTTTTATCCAGGACAATAAATTAAACGATAGCTGATAATCACCATTATTTGAGCAAATCAGACCTGTGATTTTTTTAGTGCCAACAGGCCGGTCTTTAAGGCAGAGGTACTGTGTTACTGTGCATTATTATTTTGAAACATGACTATTAGCGATGAGAAATTATAGCAGGTTAATAATCAATAATTTTACCCGTCCGATTGACAGATCTAACAACTACAATTAATGGCTATTTTAATTAAAATGCATATCTAAATCAAAAGGCTACTTTCATTTAAATACATTTATTTAAATCAACAACAAACCAACAGAACAAATACAATTATGCTTTAAATCAAAATATAACTATGTGAATATTTATCAATTTATTACAATGACAATAAATGCAATGTATCCCATTGTAGCACGCAGAATACATGCACAATGCCCGAAATGGCGAATAAAAATCCAACCCTGAATCCAAGGGACGTATAGATTTAGTTGTTTGGTTTTTACGGCCAGTATGTTTGTTATCCCTTGAGAAAAATACCAATATGATGGAAGATTACGATCCACCATTTCATTGCTCGCTTGGTTCGAGTAGCAGACAAGGAAATCCAATAAGGGTTGTCTTTTTTGTGTTGTTGCAAACGCGCCTATGTCTGCTAAATGTAGTATACCCATTCCGTGTTCCCGATTGCGCACTGCATTGCGTATTTGACCCCAAAATAAAGAAATGACGCAAAGTGGGGAGTCATTCTTGACGCACATGTGTGCTGGAAGCAGACGACATGTCTTGAGATCCAATATCGACAACTCCTACTGCGACAAGCACTAGGCCTACAGATGTTCGACATATGCCTGAAATATCCACTTATACTGAACGCATGCATATTATGTCTTTCTACCCGTAACGACGTCCTTGTTAACTTTGCTATCTGTGGGAGGGGGGGGGTCAGGTGTGGGTAATGGAGCTTGGGTTGGTGGTGTATGTAAACACTAGAAAAAGTAATCGTAATCAATAAAAGCCTAACAAAATTGATGTACACAGCTTATACTTCACATTTTGCTTTCGGAGTGCACTTTCGTAGGACTGGTGTGCCATTATCTTAAACTACTTGGGGCTAACCTGAAACTTCATAGCTTGGCACTGTTATCCATCTTGAGCTAAATCGATCCATGCAAGTTCATTTGCCTTGTAGCGCTACACTCTAACAAGTAATGTCCTTTTACATTACTCACATGATCTGAGCCCTTATCAGGCATGGCAGACGATCCGAGCGACAGATCCTGGGTGAAGCTCCCTGAAAAGAAGACGGTGGAGGTCTCTGTGGGTTAGACAACGACGATGAGGACAGCTGTGGAGGTGGATGTAGTTGCTGTTGCTGCTGAAATGGGTTAGGAGAGGGTTGAGGCGGAGGCTGGGGCAGGTTCTGCTGACCCTAGTATCTCTGCTGTTGCTGCTTTCGATTGTGCAGAGTCTGAAACATTATCCTTTTTAAGATCAAACTAGCTATTTAGGAATACATACATATATATATAAATATGCAGAGAGAGAGAGAGGGAGAGGGAGAGAGAGAGAGAGAGAGAGAGAGAGAGAGAGAGAGGGAGAATGAGAGATATAGATACATTTTTCCCTGTTTTCTTATCACATAAATGTGACATAAAAATTATAAAGAAGGCTGCTTGGCTTATAATATATAATTTAAAAAAAACGTGCAGAATGATTCAAAAATAAACAAAGGCAACATTCTTATATCCTTTTGTTGTAATGTATCCTTGGACTTAAAGAAAGAACACACACAGACTGTGAACATGGATGGACCACTGAACAATGAAAAGTCATTATATTTTTATCCAAAGTAATAGTCTGATTAAGCATTTGCAATAAATAATGATATTGCTACGTGGAATTAGGTCAAGCATATATTTCTCACCCCCACTCTCAGCTCTGTTACGTCAGAGACGCGCACGATAGATCCGATCGTTTTGTTTTATGCAATAACAGTGTATTTACCTTTGATTTGATTTTGCGTTGTTGTTAGAAGCTTTGTATGATGTTAATAATTTTGTTGGTCAATATTATTGGAGAATTTTCTATAAAATTATCTTCACTACTCCAGTAAAAAATGGTGCTGAATAGGCCTACATGTAAGTCTATTCTTTGCCGTTTTATGCATTTACGTGGAAGTGTTGCAACTTGCAATGTTGTCAATCAAAACATTTGCCAGAATCTCCTACACTCTTGTTCCTAGCTAAAAGTACTTGCTCTGCAAATTTCATATTATTGACGGTAAATTGACGGTAAAAGTGAAGGTACAAGACTACTAATCCACCACAGTTTGGGTTTTCTTTTGCCAAGTCGGTCTCGGGTCTGCACCAATTAATCTTCTTCACTTCGATTCGTCAGGTGCTACATATAGTCATTTTCAGTTTAATATTTAATGAATCCTAAAAAATCCTAAGCTGAAAACTGATAACATATGAAGAAATTAAAGTCCCAACAAGAAGAAGTTTTACTTACCACACTGTTGCCAAGTGTTGGCATCTGTTTACAATGCCGCACTGACATATCTCGTGAAAATTCGTTGTCTCGTAGGCTAATCACGTCACGATGCAATCTGATTGGTCACGACATATACACATGAAGAGAGAGGGGCCCTGGAGTCAAGCAGGAGTGTAAAAGTCCAGGCTCAAAGTGTGTAAGTTATACACAACCCAACGTGGCAGATTATGCTTTTAGACGACACCACTGTTTTTTTTGCATGATTTCAACGACGGTCGGCTAAACAGGGGTGAAAAACGCTATTTTGACCAAAAAAATTCTGGCGACCGTCGTCACAAAAACTGACGACGTCGTCACAAATCAGCGGTTGACAGAACGTGTGACTTTTACCTGAGTTCGTCGACAGAAGTCGCAGTTAACATGTACACACACACACACACACACCCACCCTCAAACACACCCACACACACATTCAGTCAATTTAGTGGTGCAATGACCAGAAAATGAAGAGTCCATTTCGTGTTTTAATGTCTATTGCGCTGCATTTATTCAATTTCAGACCGTTTCCCGCTCGTTCTCTGCATTAGAATGCTACTATTTAATATAGAGGTAATTAGACACAGATGGCCCCAAATCGACGCTGATCCCAAGCTGATTGTCAGGGGCTGTGTGACACCCTACGATTGCTAGACCTCTGACACTCGGTTAGCGTCACAATCTCAAGAATAGTTACGTTTGGGGGCTGTTTTAAACTGTTATTAACAGTTACATATTCGCGCTTTGAGGCTGTGAAAAGTTCGCGCTAATTCGATATTCCCGGTTTTGGGCGATTTCAATTGCTATTTGTTAATTTGTTTAACCTTCGCTACACGTCGCTGTTTTGCATCTTTTTTTTACCGGTCGTATAAAGAAAACTAGCGCAAAGAAGAGAATATTCACATTTATACGACTTGTAAACAGCACCATCCATAATAAAATGTAAATGTGGAGTCCAACAACTGTGCTGCAGTTAGTGTGCCCATTTTTTTACAGGGGGTTAAACTAATTGCTCTCAAGCCAAATGTATGTTTAATCAAAGCTAAATAACCAAAAGATTAAGCAAAAAAAAGTTCATGACGATAAAAATAGAAATAGATACTTTAAAATTTAAAAAACTGGGCATGCAAAGCTCCCATTTGATAGCGGAGTACGAGAAACTACAATATCGAAAATTGCGTTCTGCGTGACGTTAAAAACAAAAATGGCTGAACTTTCAGAGGAAGGTTGCTCGTCGTCGACGACTCATTACACTCCTCCTAGAGATTTATACGACCAGACAGAGGTAAGAGACAGTTGTTTTTGACTTTATTACTTTTGTTGTATCATTTGTGAAAAAAAAAAGTTAGCACAGTCACTTGCATTAAGCCAAAATGTTACGTTGTGCATGTTTGTGGTTTAGTGGTTATGACCACTGATGTAAACAACGAATAATTAAAGTGATACACAAACAAAAAATAAGGAAACATTTATATAAATACGTAATTAAAACCATTAACGTTCCTAATTTATTCAATTTTTGTATTTGTAAAATCTGCAAATCAAGGGTTAATTATGCTGTGAGGTTGGGTTTAGTTCTGTTTGTCCCAGTGGTAGGTTTGACATAAGCTCACACAGGTCTTTTTTTTAATTGGTTATTTACAATGCCCCAGAAGTACACACATTGCCTGGTTTTAATAATATCTCTTGCATTTACTTTGCTTTCAGGAATTCCCTTCCCATTGTATTATCTGCAAAAACACATTTCCAGACCCAGATAACAAAGTACAGCTTGGAGCTAAGGGTTGCGATGGAATCAACAATGCCAGCACGCTGCGTGGAGAAGACCTTACTGCATCCGTTGGTAATTATGTTCATAAGGAGTGTAGACGTGATTATGTCAATAAGTCACGGATTGCAAGCTTTCTCCGAGAAAAATCCTTAGAAACTTCACCTCCTACAAATGTGAAAAGAACTTTGAGATCAGAAAAATCGTTGTACGATCCGGCTACACAATGCATCTACTGCTTGAAACAAGAAAAATGGATTTACAAAGGTTGTAATAAGGAACAAATAAAGCTTTCTTCAGTCAAAACCACCCAATTTCAGAATACAACATTTGAACAATGCAAAACTCGTGACGATGAATGGGCTAAAAATGTGCGAGCAAGACTGGAATACATACAAGATTGTTTTGCACATGATGTAGTATATCATCGAGTCTGCAGTGCCAACTTTAGGTCAGGAAAGCAGATCCCACAGATATTTGCAGAGGAGGATGAGCTTGAACCACCAGCAAAAAAACCGGTAAACGTAGGACGACCAAAAGACAAAACTTGTCAGTCTGCTTTCTTGGAAGTTGCTTCATTCCTCGAAAACAATGACAATGAACTAATCACAGTAAGGGATCTCTCTCTCATGATGGAAGCAAAATTGCAACCGTATCCAGAAGTACAAGCCTACGGTGTACAATATATGAAGAAGATTTTATTAGAACACTTCGGCGAACGAATCACTATTGCAGAGGTTATGGGGCATGCAGATGTAGTGACACTTACAGACACGGCCTCCAACATTCTTCGCAAGTTCTACTCAGAAGAGCAGGAAAAAACATGTGAAAACGTTGAGGCTGAATCTCTTCGCATTATCAAAACTGCTGCTGCTTTGTTGAGAAACGGTATAATGAGCATGGAATGTGACAAAAGTGCTTATCCAGATTTTGACTCTATGTCTCTGGCTGATGAACTGGGTTTTTTGCCCCAAACTCTTCGAGTGCTAATGGAAGAGATCATCAGAGGCAGAAAGGCTGATAAAAAGATAGCATCTATCGGACAGTGCATCATCCAAGCAGCCAGGCCGAATACATGTCTTGCACCTCTTCAGATCGGCCTTGCAGTGCAGATGCACAAAGCCTTTGCGTCACAGTATATTGTGGATTCACTTTACCAACATGGCTTCTCTTCCTCTTACACTGAAGTAAAGAAGTTCCACATGAATGCTGCTGCAAAGCAAGGGATTGATCTTCCTCAGGTGACAGGTGGACAAACCCTGCAATTCGTCGCTGACAACTTTGACCACAATCCTGACACTGTTGATGGCAGGAATACTTTCCATGGGATGGCAATGATAGGAGTATTGACGCCGGGGACATTCGGAAACAAGAGGATTCCCAAGAAAAGACATCAGTGCAGAGGAAATTACTGAACTGGGCAAAGTGACCATCAGCTTTTACAGGTATGTAATAAAATAAAGAAGAACAACAAAAATAACATTGGCTTCCTGATTTTTTGTTTTCAGTATATCTCACTGTCTATTCGTTTGTAGGAATGTAAACGTTGCCCTTTTTTATTTAAAAAAAAGGTACATTATAGCAAACCCTAAAAGTTTGCACAAAAATAATTACATGTTATGATACATGGATATATGTTGTATTTGTTTAATCCTAAGGTCCGATTGTAAGGTAAGATAAAAACATTGCTGAAAGGGTCCAGCGGACTACAAGAGCCGAATCAGGACCACCAGCAGTATTTCACAACACTTGACATTTTATCTATCACAAGTCAAGACACGCACAACAGTTTAAACAAAATAAAAGGAGCATGCAAACAAGTGCATAATATCATAGTTTTAGAATTTACAAAAATAATTGATTTTTTTCCAATAACAGTTTTAAATACAACAACAACAACAAAAACAAAAGTCATATATTAATACGATAACATCTTGTAAAACATATTAACTGCCTTTAAAAACTGAAAGAGTTTTAATAAAGATATCAAATAGACTTTGCTTCAAATAAATGTTTTCCCTAACATCATGTGTAACGAAGAATTCTGTGACCATCCTCAGGTCTGACTGGAATGGACTTTCATCCGTTGTCTACAAGAAGATAGAAGACATCAATGCAGAAGACAAAGACGCTGGTCTTGATGTCATGTGGAAGATATCCTTTCCCCTGAAGTATCCTAGGCCAGCCTGGAATGGGTTTATGCAACAAGTTCAAAGTGGTGTTTACCCAGGGAAATCCGAAGTGTTTTTCCTGCCAATGATAGATCTCAGTCCCAGTGATGTTTCCTGCGTCTATTCCACACTTGTGTTCATTTGTAACCAAGCCAGAAAGTATGGTGTCACACCAGTGGTGACATTCGACCAGCCCCTCTACATAAAGGCGCAAGCGATTGTTGCCAGTGAATGTCTGGACAGTCCCATCAAGTCTGTGGTCTTGCAGCTGGGAAATTTCCATACATTAATGTCATTTCTTGCAACAATCGGGCATTTGATGGAGGGAACTGGACTTCGCGAAGCCCTTGAACTTGTGTATGCCACAAATGCCATACCATACATTATGAATGGTAAAGCATACACTCGCGCAGTTCGAGCCAACCTCTTGTTGTATGCAGCACTGAATACTGTGCCCGACAGCGCATGCATACAACATGCCATGGCTTTTGATTCATCACGAAACAAAATCCAACCAGCCCACTGAAAACCTATCAGCAGAAGCAGCAGCTGAGCCAATGTGTGACGATGGGGATTTTTCAATGCCTGATGCTGATGACGTCAACCAGCGACCACCCCAAACAGATGCATATCTTGAAAACGTTCAAGCAGGAACTGGCAATGATGACTTGGATGAAGCCGCGGCTCTGCTTAAGTGCATTCTGGAAGGCAGCATATCTGTTACAAAAGCAGAAAACCACCCTGTACTTGACAGAATCAACAAAACCATCGAAAACTTCAAGACTTCGCTCAAGGGGAGCAGAACAAGCACACTCTGGCTTCAGTATATCGAACTCGTTGAAGTTCTCACAATGGCACTCAAGGCAGAGAGAACAGGAAATTTCAACCTTCATTTGCAAGCCATAGCCAAGATGTTGCCATACTTTGCTGCAGCTGGCCACCACCACTACGCAAAGTCAGCAAGACTCTATCTGCAGCAGATGTTGGAGCTGAAAGATACAAACCCTGCTTTGGCTAAAGCATTTGAAGATGGCCATAATGTCTTCAGAAAAAGTGATCGCTTCTGGGGAGGGCTTTCCAAAGATTTGTTCATTGAACAATTTTTCATGAAAGCTTTGAAAAGCAGAGGTGGGCTATCTAGAGGTACAGGCATGAAACTGAAGCAGCGAACGGTCTGGCTGCTGTCCATGCCCGCATGTGCGCACGTCAGTGCCGCAATGCAGTCATTTACGGGCATCTCTTTGGCTACAAGTGAGCAGCACAAAGAGTGTACAACTGCTAGGCAAGGAAGGGACCACAGTGACACAAACCTTCTGGTCTCCTATTTGTCAAAGAGGAACCCCTTCACGGCTGGTCCTGCTCTGCTGAACATCGCAAATGGGAGAACTGCTGGACCTGAGGTGAATGTTGATGTTGCACGTAACGTCGGCCTTAAGATTCTTGATGGCATGACTGGCAAGTCTGTGTTAGAGACCTCCATCAAGAAGAAGGAACAAGTAGTCACATTCACCGCAAAAAGAGTTGGAAAGGCTCGTGATGAACTCGCTACTGTTGATCCACTCTTGCTGTTCCAAAGGCTGGTACACGTCGCCCACAAGATGCCAGATATACTCCCAGAAGCGTTTAAGTACGAGCTGGCTTGCATCCCTACATCACTGTTTGATGCTTCAGGTCTTCCAAGGGAAGCAAACAAGTCTTCACTTGCCGACTACCTGTGGTCACAACTTGGGGATGAGGCAAAGGGAACAATTCTGCCACAAGAAGGTGTCAGTTATGTGATTGATGGTGGTTCGTTGCTACATCGAGTGCCATGGCGTCGTGGACAAACATACAATGAACTGGCAGAAATGTATGTTGAATTTATCGCAAGGAAGTACAAACAGGCCACTGTGATCTTTGATGGCTACCCTGACTCCCCAACCACAAAGGACACCACCCACATGAGAAGAACTGGTCACAAACAATCAGGTGCAGAAGTCAGTTTCACTGGAGACATGATATTTGATGACAAAAAGGAAACCTTTTTGTCAAACCCAAGCAACAAAGTCCGGTTCATCGACCACCTGAGAGGATCACTACACGAAAGTGGGGTTTATAATCTGCAGGCACATGATGATGCAGACTGCCTCATTGTCCAAGAAGCCCTATCAGCTGCAGTGGAGAATACTGTGGTGGTTGTTGGCGAAGACACAGACCTCCTTGTCATGCTGTTACACCATGTATGCAGCATTCACAAAGACGTCTTCTTTTGTCCAGGTGGTGGAATGAAACTAGTCAGGATCTGGGACATCAAGAAGACCCAACAAATTCTCAAGGAAGCATGTGATGGACTCTTGTTTGTACACGCTGTCTCTGGGTGTGACACAACAAGCAGACTCTTTCAGATTGGCAAAAGTCAGAGCTTCAAGAAATACAAGTCAGATCAGTACTTCAGACAACAAGCAGCAGTTTTCTACTCTCAGTCCAGCCACAGTGAGGTGATGACAGCTGGTGAGGCAGCACTTGTTGCACTGTATGGTGGGAAACACACTGACACTTTGGATGACCTCCGGTTGTCAAAGTACATCCAGAAAGTGTCGACAGCTGTCAAGTCCATCCAAGCGAACACCTTGCCACCAACAAGCGCAGCAGCAAAGTATCATGCCTTCCGAACATATCTGCAGGTGCAGCGCTGGGTTTCACTTGACAGCTGTCTGCTGGATCCAACGCAGTGGGGCTGGGAAAAGGAACAAAACAGGCTTTTCCCAAAATTAACTGACAGGCCAGCAGCACCAGAGCAGCTTCTAAAAGTGATCAGGTGTGGCTGCAAAACTGGATGTGCTGCAAACACAAATTGCACCTGCAGGTCCTACGGACTGACATGCTCTGCAGGTTGTGGTGACTGCAGGGGGTTGTCATGTGAAAACTCACCTGTGGTTCTGGACTCAGACGATTCTGAATCTGAAGATGTGTGATACTGTCAGTATTGTCATTTCTAGGTATCTGTTATTCTTGGTCTTATTGTCACCTGCACACACCTTATTGTCACCTACAGACAGAAAATATTATCATCGTCTTTTTGTCTTCGTAAAATTGCAATTTTCTGTGGTAAGCTTTGTACAGCAATTCCTGCTTAGTTTTCTATTAATATTTCATTTCAATTTATCTTAGTTGTGTAACAATCAGCGTCCTGTGGGATTTATTCATATTATTATTATTACAAATTATCATTTTATTGCATAAACTGGAATTTAGTTAATTCTGCCAATCTTTACAAAATGCCGTATTTTTGATGCCCTACTGTACTGTAGTTGTGTGTGGATTTCTGTAAAATTTCATGATTTTGTTATGCTAGATACAACAAACATGATACAATTGGTGTTATTCACCTTGCTACTTGAATATTCACATTTCCTTGAAATGTTTGGGAGTTAATCGATTTTTCTGGTATTTAAAAATCCCGTATTTTCGATGCCTTACTGTATATTCATTTCTACTTGGATTCCCATGAACTTTTTTTATTTTTAACATCTAATATATGACAAACAAAATACAGTTGGTTTTGCTTTGAGAGCAATTTGTTTAACCTCATAGTGGACCATTGCGAAAAAATGGGCAGACTAAGTCTCTCTCTGTCATATGTGTGTGTGTGTGTGAGAGAGAGAGAGAGAGAGAGAGAGAGAGAGAGAGAGCATGCACTGTGTTCAGGAAGAGACATCTTTGTCTGTGATGTGACGTGCTGTGCGACGTATTGTGGTGCCTGTTGGAATTTGTCCCAGAGAGCTTCTGAGACTGGCGTGACTGTGAAAACGGTTGACAAAGACAGTACATTTAAATATTCAATGTTTATAGGGTCCAACGGACTGCCAAGAGCCGAATCAGGACCATACACAACTATTCAAAATCAAACTACAATACAATATTAACATTAAACAAAACTGATTAAAGATGAACATAAAATAGCATTACTGATGAAATGTAACCAAGTATACCAAACAGATGATATGACCTTATATGTAATAAAATAAACCAACATCACGTAAAAATGTAAACAGGTTTTGACCATTGACAACTTTAAAAATCTCATTTAAAGGTACAGAACCAAACTATCTTTCTCTGTCATCAAACAAATCAGTACATTCAGACATAAAATGGCGGACGGAAAAGGATTTGTCACATGCAAAGTACCACGGTGTTTCTTCACCTTTCAAAAGGAAACTATGGGTGACACGAGTTTGCCCAATATGAAGGCGAGCCAAAACAGTTTTTTCTTTGCGAGTGGAGCGCAAAAGTGGGGCAAAGAAGCAGACACATCTTGAAGATTTTGGAACAATTTGTTATTGATTTGATTAGACCATTCGGTCTGCCACAGCCGTTTAAAATAAGAGCCAGTCATACAACGTAGGTCAGAGTATGGAACAAACTGAAAAACCTCTGAAGGAAAATCAAGACGAAGAGCTTCTTTAGCCGCTTTGTCCACAGCAATATTGCCGCGGATTCCCGTGTGACTAGGAGACAGTATATTGGTTAGACAGCTATGTGTGGTCAATTGTGATTGCAGCTCGGATGCAGTAAGTATCTGGAGTGAATGACTTCCTTCCTCCTCCTCCTCCTCCTCTCATCGACCATCCTGCAAGGCACGGTGCAAGGAGATAGAAGAAGAGGGAGACCGGAAAAGAGGTGGGAAGACAACATTCGAGAATGGACTGGTTTGACATTGAGCGAAGCCATCAGGGGTTGCTGAGGACAGAGAAAGATGGAGTGCGCTGGTTAAACGATCATCTGTGGTGCCCCTTCGACCTCCAAATTACGGGATAGGATAGGATAGGATAGGATAGGATAGGATAGGATAAGAGTGAATGACAGTGTGAAAGAGGGTGCATGGCGCTTGGCAGTGGCGAGAAAGGAGATACCGTGTGCGTGATGTATCTTATACTATCAATACAACCTCACATGCGTGTGAGTCACAACTATCATGTTGTTTGCTTTAATGTCTTTTTCACCGAAATGATAAGACAACTATCATTAAATTATGAAAGTGACGTTATATCCAATGTGTGGTAAATGCAGTGCAGAGATTCAATTACTTTTATAGGGATCTCTATACAAAATCAATATTCTCATCCATGGGACATTGTCCTCTAACAAAACACAAGGATGTTGGCACGTTGTCTCAGTCGCAAGCGATTATTAGTAGGCTTACAAGAATAGTGTCCAAACCTTTGCGTGCAGAGCAGAGAAACGTGTAAACTAATGTCTCTTTCAATATAGACCGTATACTAGCAGTGCGCATGCGCGGGAATATGTGGCTGGATGCAGCATTTTAAAATATGCAGCACAGTCACACACATACACCTCACAAAGCTACTCAGTTATAAAGATAGAAGAGTTGGCAACTGAGAATCATTTTCAAAGAGAATTTGCAATGAGATATACGTGCAAAATCCACTGAAATGTAGGCTTACCCCTAATCACAACACATATCAGAAAGATATACAAGGAAAACAACTCTCTCTCTCTCTCACACACACACACACTCTCTCTCTCTCTCTCTCTCTCTCTCTCTCTCTCTCTCTCTCTCTCTTACTCTCACTCTCTGTTACGTTGAGACTTGCGCGGCGTTGGGAATGGCACGCGCGCGATAGATCTGTTCGTTTTACTTTGCAACGCATGCAATAATAGAGAGTATTACCTTTGATTTGATTTTGCGTTGTTATTAGAAGAAGCTTTGTATAACGTTGAAAATTTTAGTTGGTCGATATCATTTGAGAATTTTCTAGAGTTGGTTGTTTACGATCGATCGGAGCGTGTGGATAAATCTAGTGGTAACTACGAGACGCTTCCATCCCAAATAAGTTTGTATGACGCGAGACAGTAATGACGAAGTTAATTTTGATTGGTTGTGGTGCGTTACGCTGGAGTGTCCTAAATGGTTCTGGAGAATACAGAAACTATATAAATACCGCACTGTTTCAAAAGGTGTGTGTTGAAAGTAAAAAGTTGAGAATGGAAAAATGATTGTATGCAGTTGTTGATATTCGCTAAATGAAGTTGGAAAACTGCATACGACGACTTTGCCTTGTTGCTGAGTGAGCAGGCTGCGTGGATAAACGAATCTGAGTTACACTTTATCAGGCTTCAAGCATCGGGGCTGAATCAACTGGAAAAAAACCAACATCGAGTGTAACACTCTCACTCTTTCTAGCTGTCATTGCGCTATAAAAGAGAAGTAATAACATAACGTGAAATTACTTCTCTTTCTAACGTCGTTTGAACCCATAATGCAATCTCATCTAATGTCCAGAATTTCCGGCGTTGTGACATTATTTTAATTTCTTGTCATCCAAACAAAACTTGTTAAATCCACTAGAGACTGCACAGTGTAAGTAAATAATAATAATAATAATAATCCTATCCTATCCTGTCCCATAACCCGAAGGTCGTAGGGGCACCACAGATGATCGCTTAACCAGCATACTCCATCTTTCTCTGTCCTCAGCAGCCCTCATGGCTTCGCTCAGTGTCAAACCAGTCCATTCTCGAATGTTGTCCTCCCACTTCTTTTTCGGTCTCCCCCTTCTTCTACCTCCTTGCACTGTGCCTTGCAGAATGGTCTTTGCAAGGCCTGATGATCTGGTGACGTGGCCATACCATCGGAGTTTCCGTTTCTTCACCACTGTGAGCAAGTCATCGTGTTGTCCAATGGCTTGTGTGATGGTCTGTCGGACTTCAACGTTGGTGATGTGTTGGGTATAGGAAATGCACAGAAGTCTTCTGTAGCACCTCATCTCCATGCTTTGTATTCTTCGTTGGAGATCTGCTGTGAGGGTCCATGCTTCGCAAGCATATAGGAAGATGGAGATGACCAGAGAGCGCAGCAGTCTTACTTTGGAATGTAGACTGATGGTTCTGTCTTTCCAAATGGGCTTCAACCTTGTCAGGGCAGCAGTTGTTTGTGCGATCCTGGAGAGGACTTCCTGTCGAGACCCATTGTCTGACACAATGGCTCCTAAATATTTGAAGCTGTGCACTGTGTTGAGGGATTGGCCTTGTACTTTGATGTCCGTGTTGATGCCATTGGTGTTGTTGGTCATCATTTTGGTCTTCTCTGCACTTATTTCCATTCCATAAGCTCTGGAGGTGGTGTCAAGCCTCTGTACAAGCTGTTCAAGTTCTTGTTCCTCTCCAGCCAATCCATCAATATCATCCGCAAAACGAAGACTGGAGATTGCTCTGCCCCCTATGCTGACTGTGCCTTCGTGATCTGCAAGAGCATCTGACATGATGCGCTCTAGGAAGACGTTGAAGAGTGTTGGAGAGAGTAGGCATCCTTGACGCACACCGATTGTTGTTCTGAACCAGTTCCCGATGACGCTGTTATGGAGGACTGCACTGGTAGCCTTGTCATACAGGCTTTTGATGACTTCTATAATTTTAGGGCTGATGTTGTACACTTTCATGGTTGCCCATAGAGCTGCATGCCAGACTCGGTTAAATGCCTTCTTGAAGTCTATGAACACATGATATAGATGTTGTTGGTGCTGTAGGTATTTCTCACAGATTATTCTGAGGTTGAAAATCTGTTCAGTGGTACTTCGCCCTGCCATGAATCCTGCTTGTTCTTCAGCTATGATTTGTTCAGCTTGTGGTTTCAACCTGTTGAGTATTATTTTCAGGAGGACCTTGCTGGGATGGCTGCTGATGGTGCGGTAATTTTCACACTCCTGAAGGTTACCTTTTTTGGGAAGAGTGATGACAAGCGACTGGGTCCATGGTGTAGGCCATTCCCCACTCTGCCAGATCTTGTTACAGATAATGGTGAGAGCATCAGTCATCGCTTCTCCTCCTGCTTGTAGCAGTTCCGCTGGTATGTTGTCCACTCCCGCTGACTTCTCTTTCTTCAGCGATTGCACTGCTGCCTCATGCTCAACTTCTTCCCGGAGAATTGGGAGGATTTCTTCTTCTTCTCTACTCTCGGGACATGCTAGAACTGATGGGTCTCCATTTGGTGTATGGTTGTAAAGGTCAGAGCAGTACTCTGTCCATCTGTCCAAGACTTCTTGTTCTTCTGTAAGGCAAATGCCAGACTTGCTTTGGATAGTGGAGACTTTGGGCTGTTTAACACTTGTCAGCCGCTTCACAGTCTGGTAGGCCTTCTTGCTGTTGTTCTTGTTCAGATTGTTCTCTATTTCCTGGCATTGATCTTCTATCCAGTTCTCCTTTGCTGTGCGCATGCCTTTTCGGATGTCATTGTTGATTTTTCGGTAGACATCAGCTCCCTGTGAGGTGTTCTTTTTCTTTTTTAACTCTCTTCGTTTATCACACAGATCCAAAAGTTCAGGTGTGATCCACGGCTTCTTCTTTGGTCGGTGCTTGCCAAGGATCTCAGTGGCGGCATCTGTTACAGCTGAGTTGAAGGCATTGGTCATGGTGTTGACATCTACTTCGCCTGCCCCCAAAATAAGCAGTGGTGCAAATTTCCCTCCAATTGTGGCCTGAAATATTTTTGCCACCTCCGGGTCTTGCAGTTTGTCCAGGTCGAACTTCAGCCTAGTGCACTTTGCTGTATTTACTCTCTTCAAATGGAGCCGGAAAGACATCATCACGAGATCGTGGTCACTTCCAATGTCTGCTCCTGGAAAAGTGCGTGTCCTGCCAATGTTGATGCTTGATCTGAAGCGTTTCTTGTCCATGATGTAGTCGATCTGGTTGTGATGTTCCCCGCCGGGACTGTGCCATGTCCATCGTCTGGATTTTTTGTGGAGACCAAGCGTGTTTGCCAGTACCAGATTGTTGTATCTGGCAAACTCCAATAGCCTCAGACCCCTGTCATTTGTCTCGTTGTTGCAGTGGGGTCCGCATGTGTCTCCCCAGTTGTGGTGCGCATCTTGGCCAACCTTGGCATTCCAGTCGCCTTGCACTATGACTATGTCCTTCTTCGGCACTTGGTCAAGGACCGCCTGTATATTTTCATAAAAATCCTCCACTTCGCTGTCTTCATAGTCTGATGTTGGGGCATAGGCCTGGATGATGGTAATGTTGAAAGGGGTTGCTCTCAGACGGATGGTAATGAGTCTACTGGAGACTGGGCGGCAACCCATGACAGTGGCTAGAATGTTCTTGTGGACCAAGAATCCAACGCCGTGTTCGTGCCTGTCATCTCTACCGCTGAAATAGAGCTTGTGGCCTTTGTCAGTCGTTGTTTCACCTAGGCCTTTCCAGCGCAGTTCGCTGATACCTAGAACGTTCCATCGATAGTGGTCCAGCTCGTGGGCCAGTTCTTCTAATTTTCCTTCCGCAGTTAGGGTCCTGACATTCCAGGTTCCTATGACGATGTTGTTTCTCGTGCGGATAATAATAATAATAATAATAATAATAATAATAATAATAATAATAATAATAATAATACTAATAATAATAATAATAATAATAATAATAATAATAATAATAATAATAATAATAATAATAATAATAATAATAATAAAAATAATCAGGATATTTATATAGCGCTTTTTCCTAATGAACAATATCAGTTCAAAGCACAGTACTCAGACATTCATTGTTAACATACGGCTTCATACAAAATAAAATCAGGCAAGGCACTTTGCTAACAAATAAGAGACGAGGAAGGGAGGGAGGAGGGAGAAGGGAGAGCTAACAATGGGTGATTGGGTGGATGGTAATGGTGATCTAAAAAGGACAACAATAACAACAACAACAAACAAACAAACAAACACATATCCGAGTAAATCCATTGATAAGTTTCATTAGAGAGAGAGAGAGAGAGAGAGAGAGAGAGAGAGAGAGAGAGAGAGAGAGAGAGAGAGAGAGAGAGAGAGAGAGAGTCTGAATATGACGTTTAGAAAGAACATGGATTTGCAGTACAATCGATATTGATTTGTTTGTAGTTAGTTGCGTGCAGACACGCTAGTGTTGTCGCTGTGGCCAACGATTTGACTGATTGATTAGTAATTGATTGATTGATTTGCGTTATGTATATGTTGATTTTCTGATAATTAGACCTGTTTATCAAACGGAGGTTGATGTAATTAAGCGTGGCCAAACGTAGAGTTTACCGTCAATTTTCCGGAACAGATCGGAAAGTTGCACACCCTTTTCAACAGGGAAAATCCGAAATTCTGGGAGTCATATTAGGAGCGTGTACATCGATTCGCGCATCGTTTTGCGCATTCATAAGTGTATTATTACGAAAAGATACGGAATAAAATTTTAAGACAAATTTTGATATTTAGCATTAGGATTACAGTTAGGTAGAATTTGGATTAGGATTAGGTTTAGAGTTATGGCTAGTGTTAGGTTTAACTGTAATCGTAGGCCTAGACTGGACCTATTTTTACCAGCAGAATTTCGGTATTTTCACCCTCTCTTTGTAGTTCTGAACATTGGCATGAAAGAAAACCTGACGTAGCCTAACAAGAAACAAATGACGTCACATTCATTGTACTATCTCCAGAAAAAACTACCTCTGTCACTTCGCATTCTGTGAATCTCTCTCTCTCTCTCTCTCTCTCTCTCTCTCTCTCTCTCTCTCTCTCTCTCTCTCTCTCTCTCTCTCTCTCTCTCTCTCTCTCTATCTCTCTCTCTCTCTCTCTCTCTCTCTCTCTCTCTCTCTCTCTCTCTCCCCTCTCTCTCTCTCTCTCTCTCTCTCTCTCTCTCTCCGCACTCCAGCATCTAAATTTAAATCATTTAGAACACGTCTCCTGAAACACAATAAAAATTAAATACACATTAATTGTTAATCCTGTTAATTGATATTAGCAACATTAATTTGATATCAATTGTTTGAAAATGATTTTATCTAATGACGACTTTGTTTATTTGTTATTGTTCCATGATGTGAATGTTATAACCTTGAGATGTATTTAATAGGAATAGTTAAAGCCCCAAAGGCAAGATGTAAAAAAAAAAAAAACAGCATCCTGCGCTTGCTCTTTTACCCTTGCAAAATAAAATTGGTATCTTATCTTATTTTATCTTATCTTAACTTATATTATCTTATCTTATCTCCCCCTCGGTCTCTCTCTCCCCCTCTGTCTCTCTTTCCCTCTCTCTATCTCACCTCTATCTCCTCCCCCTCCCCCTCCTTTGTATAAGACTAAACATTGATGTTTAACGTCCATTCCATCTATTGACGATATGGTAGACGGGATATACCCTCCAGGAAAGAAGAGATAAGGACCTAAATCAACACTGAACCACATGAGCAATCATATTGCTGAGATGGACAGTGAATATTGGCCACTTTTTTTTTTATTTTGCGCACCTAACCTTAGCTGCTTCTTTGTTTGTTTGTTGGTGTGGTTTATTATAATTATCACCTCGCACTTTTGTTCGAGAGGTTGAAACCAAGGCAAAGGCATTGTGCCATATACGAGGTCATAACCAATGAACAAAGGTTCATGTTCGCGACCAGGACAAAAACCTCTCACTCCAGCCACTAGGACACATAACCTGGGCACAGGTCGCACGTCATTCGCGAGTTTGTTCCACGAGGTGACATTAAACCTGGGTGAAGGAGTCTTGACATTCTTGAGGTAATGACCTCGTTTAAGTCTTTAGGTCATCACCTGGGCAAAAGACGCAAGACTACGTCACGTCATTCGCGAGGTCGTAACCAGGACAAAGGTTTGAACCTATTAGGTTGTAACCTGGGTGAAGAACACGCTTCAATCAAAGTCCTAACTTGATGAAAAAGCTGTGTTTGTGAGATTATTACTATCAATCCATACTTAGGATGGACATCATTATGGTATGATTGTGTGTACAAAAAACATTAACATAACACAAAGTCTGATTGGTTAACAAAAAATAAAAGTTTAAAAGCCCCAAGTTGAAGAATGTTTGTATTTTGGGCAAAACAGATTTCTCCTAATATTTGACGTTTTAGTTTTTACATTAAACAATGATAAAGTGGGCTTTAGTTGCTCAAGCCAACAGCCAAAGTTTGAATTCTCCATGTCTGTTCTGACAGGGGTTGATTTCCTCTAAGTTGAACGGCACATCAATACGGTAAAAGACCGTCTAGTAGACATTGTTAGTGCTAGAGCGGTAGAGCGGCAGCACCTATTAATAGCCACAAGAACTATTTATTGATTAAAAAAACAACAACTTTACTTTGGAATGAGATATTTTTGTTGTTTTGTTAAAAGCTTTTTCAGTGAACTCACTGTGCCTTTTAAAGGGATCTGTGGCGGGGAGGTGGTCACAATGGATCATTTTAAAGGGATCTGTGGCGGGGAGGTGATCACAATGGATCATTTTAAAGGGATCTGTGGCGGGGAGGTGATCACAATGGATCATTTTAAAGGGATCTGTGGCGGGGAGTTGGTCACAATGGATCACTTTAAAGGGATCTGTGGCGGGGAGGTGGTCAAAATGGGTCATTTTAAAGGGATCTGTGTCGGGGAGGTGGTCACAATGGGTCATTTTAAAGGAATCTGTGGCAGGGAGGTGATCACAATGGATCATTTTAAAAGGATCTGTGGCGGGGAGTAGGTCACAATGGATCATTTTAAAAGGATCTGTGGCAGGGAGGTGATCACAATGGATCATTTTAAAGGGATTTGTGGCGGGGAGGTGGTCACAATGGATCATTTTAAAGGGATCTGTGGCGTGGAGATGGTCACAATGGATCATTTTAAAGGGATCTGTGGCGGGGAGGTGGTCACAGTGTGTCAATTTAAAGGGATCTGTGGCGGGGACGTGTCAAAATGGGTAATTTTAAAGTAGCTTTCACGTGAGGAAACCAAAGCAGTTTGGATTTGTCCCACAGCCGTAGGTTCAGTGGGTGAGCGTTCGCCTGGCACAACTGTTGGCCCAGGTTCCACTTCCGTGCTGGACAAGAAAAATGTGGCCAATTTCACTGTCAGTATTTGCAGTATGATTGCTCTGGCGGTTCAGTGTTGATTTTGGTCCCTCCCCTCTCTATCCTGGGATGGTTACCCCGATCTGCCATATCGCCAATGGTGGGTGTAGACGTTAAACATCAATGTTCATTCATGTGTGTGCGTGTGTATGTGTGTGTAGATTCCGCTGGACCTAAACCATTAACCATGTCATGTAATGTGTGTGTGGATATTGCTTTCTTTCTCACTCATGATCAGATGCGTGTGAACCAAACACGAATTATTTATTTTGCTTTTGAGTCTCACTTGTGATGACCGGCACTTGAGACTATACTTAGTATCCGTTGGTGAAAACGCGTTTACGACCACTCAGTTACATGGCTAAAATTTCTGTGCTAGTTGTCAAAACTTAAGTCTAGTATTATATAATACATGCTAGACTAACATCGTCGATTAGCATTTTTAGTTAGTTTTTTATTCCTTTTTTTTGGATCTACCAGATTATAACCCTCAACACAGATCTAACACAATTATAACTGTGTACATTATAGTCACAGCCAGATCGACTACATCATGGTCAAGAAACGCTTCAGATCAAGCATCAACATTGGCAGGACACGCACTTTTCCAGGAGCAGATATCGGAAGTGACCACGATCTCGTGAAAATGTCTTTCCGGCTCCACTTGAAGAGAGTAAATACAGCAAAGTGCACTAGACTGAAGTTCGACCTGGACAAACTGTAAGACCCGGAGGTGGCAGAGGTATTTCAGGCCACAATTGGAGGGAAATTTGCACCAGTGCTCATTTTGGGGGCTGGTGAAGTAGATGTCAACACCATGACCACCACCTTCAACTCAGCTGTGACAGATGCCGCCACTGATATCCTTGGCAAGCACCGCCCATAGAAGAAGCCGAGGATCACACCTGAACTTTTGGATCTGTGTGATAAACGAAGAGAGATAAAGAAGAACAAGAACACCTAACAGGGAGCAGATGTCTACCGACAAAATCAACAATGACATCCGGAAAGGTATGCGCACAGCAAAGGAGAACTGTATAGAAGATCAATGCCAGGAAATAGAGAACAGTCTGAACAAGAACAACAGCAAGAAGGCCTACCAGACTGTGAAGCGGCTGACAAGTGTTAAACAGCCCAAAGTCTCCACGATCCAAAGCAAGTCTGGCATATGCCTTACAGAAGAACAAGAAGTCTTGGACAGATGGACAGAGTAATGCTCTGATCAGTACAACCATACACCAAATGGAGACCCATCAGTTCTAGCATGTCCCGAGAACAGAGAAGAAGAAGAAATCCTCCCAATTCTCCGGGAAGAAGTTGAGGCAGCAGTGCAATCGCTGAAGAAAGGGAAGTCAGCGGGAGTGAACAACATACTCGCGGAACTGCTACAAGCAGGAGGAGAAGCGATGATTGATGCCCTCACCATTATCTGTAACAAGACATGGACCCAGTCGCTTGTCATCAGTCTTCCCAGAAAATGGTAACCTTCAAGAGTGTGAAAATTACCGCACCATCAGCCTCATCAGACATCCCAGCAAGGTCCTCCTGAAAATAATACTCAACAGGTTGAAACCCCAAGCTGAACAAATCACAGCTGAACAATAAGCAGGATTTAGTGCAGGGCGAAGTACCACTGAACAGATTTTCAACCTCAGAATGATCTGTGAAAAGTACATACAGCACCAACAACATCTATATCATGTGTTCATAGACTTCAAGAAGGCGTTTGACCGAGTCTGGCATGCAACTCTATGGGCAACAATGAAAGTGTACAACATCAGCCCTAAAATTATTGAAGTCATCAAAAGCCTGTACGACAAGACTACCAGTGCAGTCATCCATAACAGCGTCATCGGGAACTGGTTCAGAACAACAATCGGTGTGCGTCAAGGATGCCTACTCTCTCCAACACTCTTCAACATCTTCCTAGAGCACATCATGTCAGATGCTCTTGCAGATCACGAAGGGACAGTCAGCATAGGGGGTAGAGCAATCTCCAATCTTCGTTTTGCAGATGACATTGATGGATTGGCTGGAGAGGAACAAGAACTTGAACAGCTAGTACAGAGGCTTGGCACCACCTCTAGAGCTTATGGAATGGAAATAAGTGCAGAGAAGACCAAAATGATGACCAACAACACCAATGGCATCAACACGGACATCAAAGTCCAAGACACAGTGCATAGCTTCAGATATTTGGGAGCCATTGTGTCAGGCAATGGGTCCCGACAGGAAGTCCTCTCCAGGATCGCACAAACAACTGCTGCCCTGACAAGGTTGAAGCCCATTTGGAAAGACAAGACCACCAGTCTACATTCCAAAGTAAGACTGCTGCGCTACCTTGTCATCTCCATCTTCTTATATGCTTGCGAAGCGTGGACCCTCACTGCAGATCTACAACGAAGAATACAAAGCATGGAGATGAGGTGCTACAGAAGATTTCTTGGCATTTCCTAAATCCAACACATCACCAACGACGAAGTCCGACAGACCATCACACAAGCCGTTGGACAACACGATGACCTGCTCACAGTGGTGAAGAAACGGAAACTCCGATGGTATGGCACCAGATCATCAGGCCTTGCAAAGACTATTCTGCAAGGCACAGTGCAAGGAGGTAGAAGAAGAGGGAGACCAAAAAAGAGGTGGGAGGACAACATTTGAGAATGGACTGGTTTGACACTGAGCGAAGCCATCAGGGCTGCTGAGGACAAGAAAGATGGAGTATGCTGGTTTAAACGATCATCTGTTGCTCCCCATACGACCTTCGGGTTACGGGACAGAATAGGATAGAATAGGACATTATAGTCCAGAATGCGTTGCCCACATGCTAGCCCAAAAGGGGCATCACGGTATTATTCTAAATTATTGTATTACATTTGTTGTTGTTGCTGTTATTGCAGTAGCAGTTGTTGTTGTCGTCATTGTTGTTGTTGTCGTTGTTGTTATTGTTATTGTTATTGTTGTTGTTGTTCTTCTTTTTCTTCTTCTTCTTTCCCACCCTCTTCCCCCATTCTTCTTTTTCTTCTTTTTACTCCTTACGTCACCTCGTATTTCTTTTCGAGATTTTGAACTCAGGTCCAAGACCTTATGTCATTAACGAGGTCGTACCCACGACAAAGAGTTCATGTTCTCCGCGAGGTCATAACCAGTGCAAAGACCTTTCACGTCTGCAGCCACAAAACACCCAAGACTACGTCATTCACAAGATCATAACTAGGGCACACAATTATTCCAGCGACGATTTATTTTGAACTTTGTAAATAAATCGTTCTTATATCGCGCAGTTTTTTTTTTGCTCTAGAGTTGCTCAAGGCGCTGGCTCATACAGGAAATTAATCAAGCCGCCCGAGGCGCTTTTGCTGCGGAGATATCATTATAATCAACATTGTTGTTATTAATAGGTGCAGAAGCCATAATAGGTGCATAATGGATCAATTTATATTAAAGAAGGTTATTTTTGTTATAGCGTTTTATTCTTGTAGAACAATGGTGATTGTTAATTTTAAAAGGACCTGTTACTCTGGACTGTGTTTCCTTGGGGCATTGCATTTTACAGTTGGACTTGACTTTGTCGGATGTCGGATGTGTCGGGGTGTCGGATAGCGCAGTGGTTGGAGCACTCGCTACTGTGTCGCAAGTTAAGCACCGTCCAGTGCGGTTAGCACTTGGACCCCAACGTGAAGCGACAAATAACAACGCCCCCAGTTGCCTCAACTGTGATTGAGTACCTACTCTCTTGAGGGTGGGGAAGGTAAATCAGCGAGGGAGAGAGATGGGCATCACTTTCATTACGCTGGCCCAAGATAAGTGCGATCTCCAACATCACGGTCCCCTACGGCCACAAGGCTATGGGACTACCTTTACCTTTTTATCTTTTACTTGACTTTGTAATCTGTTAAACTTCGGAAGAACCTTGGTGCCACTAGGTCTTTGCCCGGTAACAGGTTATTGTGTCCATCGACCTTCACGAGGCTCTCTCTCTCTCTCTCTCTCTCTCTCTCTGTTTGGGTGTGTGCGTGTGTGAGTCTGTCTTTTTTATCACTCATGATCAAAGGCATGTGAATCCAAAATAAGTAATTATTTTGCGCTCGAGAGTCCCCATTCGTCTATCAGCACTATGAAATATGCCTACTAATTGCCATTCACTTGTGTGTACGTGTTTGCCATCTCTCTATTATGTGTCTAACGCTCAGGGTGCCTAAACTTAATCCTTGCATTGCAATGAGTCTTTCTTACCATGGTGTCTGAACTTTCATTCCATGGTATTCCGTGATGTCTAAATTTCATTCCGTGGTGTCTAAACTTTCATTCTATGAGGCCTAAACTGTCAGTCCAGTTCAGCTTGGTTCAGTATTTTAATTTTACGTCTGGACATTAGACAATAAAATTAAAATATAGTAAAATCATAACAATCTACCAACTAAAAATAAAATTATAACAATCTAACACCTGGTGACTATAATATAACATCAACAATTATAGCGATATCTGGATGGGAATGACCTGTTAACTATGACGGTGGGTCTATTGTTGCTGGGCTCTGCACAATGGAATGCTTTTACCCACTCGTCTTAAGTCGATGGGGATCACTAGTAAATCTCCCTGTGACTTAATACATTTATTTGTTTAGCTCGTCCTGTGTTTAGGCTGGGGTACAGAGCTAATTCCGTGGTCCATTGGAATCTCCACTCTAATTTCCTATACATAGATAAATAGAAATCATGGCTAACTATACACATAGAGAATAATTAATATTGTACACATTCTCTGGTACAGCCACTGGTCTGCAAGCATACATATAGGTCAAACAGCAGTGGGTCCGTAAGGTATACAACACGGCGTCGGCCGGTCGTGTTTGCCACGTGGTCACGCAACGTTGGACTGACAATTCAATTCTAGCCATGACCTATCCTATCATATCCTATCCTGTCCCGTAACCCGAAGGTCGTAGGGGCACCACAGATAATCGTTTAACCAGCATACTCCATCTTTCTCTGTCCTCAGCAGCACTGATGGATTCGCTCAGTGTCAAACCAGTCCATTCTCGAATGTTGTCCTCCCACCTCTTTTTCGGACTCCCTCTTCTTCTACCTCCTTGCACTGTGCCTTGCAGATTAGTCTTTGCAAGGCCTTATGATCTGGTGACGTGACCATACCATCGGAGTTTCCGTTTCTTCACCACTGTTAGCAGGTCATCGTGTTGTCCAATGCCTTGTGTGATGGTCTGTCGGACTTCGTCATTGGTGATGTGTTGGGTAAAGGAAATGCCCAGAAGTCGTCTGTAGCACCTCATCTCCATGCTTTGTATTCTTCGTTGGAGATCTGCTGTGAGGGTCCATGCTTCGCAAGCATATAGGAAGATGAAGATGACAAGGGAGCGCAGCAGTCTTACTTTGGAATGTAGACTGATGGTCCTGTCTTTCCAATTGGGCTTCAACCTTGTCAGGGCAGCAGTTGTTTGTGCGATCCTGGAGAGGACTTCCTGACGGGACCCATTGTCTGAAACAATGGCTCCTAAATATTTGAAGCTATGCACTGTGTTGAGGGATTAGCTTTGGACTTTGATGTCCAAGTTGATGCCATTGGTGTTGTTGGCCATCATTTTGGTCTTCTCTGCACTTATTTCCATTCCATAGGCTCTGGAGGTGGTGTCAAGCCTCTGTACCAGCTGTTCAAGTTCTTGTTCCTCTCCAGCCAATCCATAAATGTGATCTGCAAAACGAAGATTGGAGATTGCTCTACCCCCTATGCTGACTGTGCCTTCATGGTCTGCAAGAGCACCTGGCATGATGCGCTCTAGGAAGATGTTGAAGAGTGTTGGAGAGAATATGTATCCTTGACGTACACCAATTGTTGTTCTGAACCAGTTCCCGATGGCGCTGTTGTGTAGGACTGCACTGGTAGCCTTGTCATACAGGCTTTTGATGACTTCAATAATGTTAGGGCTGATGTTGTACACTTTCATTGTTGCCCATAGAGCTGCATGCCAGACTCGGTCAAACGCCTTCTTGAAGTCTATGAACACATGATATAGATGTTGTTGGTGCTGTAGGTATTTCTCACAGATTATTCTGAGGTTGAAAATCTGTTCAGTGGTACTTCGCCCTGCACTGAATCCTGCTTGTTCTTCAGCTATGATTTGTTCAGCTTGGGGTTTCAACCTGTTGAGTATTATTTTCAGGAGGACCTTGCTGGGATGGCTGATGAGGCTGATGGTGCTTTAACTTTCACACTCCTGAAGGTTACCTTTTTTGGGAATAGTGATGACAAGCGACTGGGTCCATGGAATAGGCCACTTCCCACTCTGCCAGATCTTGTTACAGATAATGGTGAGGGCATCAATCATCGCTTCTCCTCCTGCTTGTAGCAGTTCCGCGGTTATGTTGTCCAATCCCGCTGACTTCCCTTTCTTTAGCGATTGCACTGCTGCCTCAACTTCTTCCCAGAGAATTGGGAGGATTTCTTCTTCTTCTCTGTTCTCGGGTCATGCTAGAACTGATGGGTCTCCATTTGGTGTATGGTTGTAAAGGTCAGAGCAGTACTCTGTCCATCTGTCTAAGACTTCTTGTTCTTCTGTAAGGCATATGCCAGACATGCTTTGCATCGTGGAGACTTTGGGCTGTTTAACACTTGTCAGCCGCTTCACAGTCTGGTAGGCCTTCTTGCTGTTGTTCATGTTCAGACTGTTCTCTATTTCCTGGCATTGATCTTCTATCCAATTCTCCTTTGCTGTGCGCATGCCTTTTCGGATTTCATTGTTGATTTTTCGGTAGACGTCAGCTCCCTGTGAGGTGTTCTTTTTCTTTTTTATCTCTCTTCGTTTATCACACAGATCCAAAAGTTCAGGTGTGATCCACGGCTTCTTCTTTGGTCGGTGCTTGCCAAGGATCTCAGTGGCGGCATCTGTCACAGCTGAGTTGAAGGTGGTGGTCATGGTGTTGACATCTACTTCACCAGCCCCCAAACTGAACAGTGGTGCAAATTTTCCTCCAATTGTGGCCTGAAATAGTTCTCCCACCTCCGGGTTTTGCAGTTTGTCCATGTCGAACTTCAGTCTAGTGCACTTTGCTGTATTTACTCTCTTCAAGTGGAGCCGGAAAGACATCATCACGAGATCGTGGTCACTTCCGATGTCTGCTCCTGGAAAAGTGCGTGTCCTGCCAATGTTGATGCTTGATCTGAAGCGTTTCTTGACCATGATGTAGTCTATTTGGTTATGATGCTCCCCGCCGGGACGCAAACTTGTTTTTTCCAACCTAGTTCCAGTCAATCGCCCGAAAAGGCAATCACCGAAGTCGAACGAAGCTCTCCGATGTGTTACGAAATTATGCTTGCATGACTACGACTAGTTGACATTAAAAATGATCGCTGTTGCTTCTAATTCTGTTTGATTTACACAGATTTAGCATTTCGCAACGGTATACTTTGTTAATATGAGCATAATTATTAACGACCATATTTAATAGTTGCGTTCCTTGATTTGCATTTTGTTAGTTCTCAGCAGTAAAGGCTAATAATAGCATTGCCCATTTCCTGCCTAGAACCAAGTAGACAATGTTATACAGTATAGGCCTACATAAGCTTAATCTACATTATTATATTATAAGTCAGTCTCCGCGCAGCGAAGAAGCTCACTAGCTGAATATAATTATTAGACCTGTATTGTTTGTTTTATACGTAAATAAATGTATACACTATATCTATTCTAATTAATAAAAATTTAGGCCTATACTTTATAATATTCGAATCTTGAAATTTCCGGAGAAGGACGAGTAGGCTAAGCGAATTTTTTTAAATAACTCGAGGTCAGAGTTAAATTAATAGTTAGTTATTCATTGCTTACAGGGTCCAGCGGACTGCAAAGAGCCGAATCAGAACCACAAAATCAAGGCAACTCGAGATCAGAGTTAAATTAAAAGCTAATTAGTTATTCATTGCTTACAGATTCCAGCGGACTGCAAAGAGCCGAATCAGGACCACAAAATCGAGACCACAACTTCGCAAGTAGTAGTAGTAGTAGTAGTAGTAGTAG
The DNA here is from genome assembly GCA_036898135.1 of Oncomelania hupensis. Lineage (NCBI taxonomy): Eukaryota > Metazoa > Mollusca > Gastropoda > Littorinimorpha > Pomatiopsidae > Oncomelania > Oncomelania hupensis. The sequence continues at coordinate 65,229,274 of CM072520.1, read as the reverse complement.
TAGTAGTAGTAGTAGTAGTAGTAGTAGTAGTAGTAGTGGAAGTAGTAGTAGTAGTAGTATAGTTATTTCGATAAATCTTTAATTTATTTATTTGTTTTGTTTGTGTGTTATTATATTATTATTATTATTATTATTATTATTATTATTATTATTATTATTATTTTTATGTTTATTATTATTATTCCTACTTTTTAAAAAAATAAAGAATAGTGTGCTGCTGTGCGTGCTCAATGGTGTAAATATGGTCAGTGACGTTTTGTTTGTTTTTGCTGAAGTTGGGTGTAACCCGAAATATTCAGATGGTGTTACTGGTTATTTTTTCTTATAGATTTACCAAAGTTTTCAGACGATTTATAGAAATTATTGCCCGCCACGCAACATTTTTTTTAATACGTGTTTTTCATTAAAATACATATCACTAAAATACATATAACAAATTTACTGTATCAGTTAAAAAGAATAACATTAGTTAAATAAATAATTGCTTTGGTGCTTGCAATAAAAATGTCACTGTTTTTTTGAGACCATTATAAACTTGCTTTGCATTGTTGTGCTGAAGGGACATCAACCTATCCGTAGCGCTTTGAAGTTTTCTCATGGTTTTATTGTTGATATAGATGTGAAATCGTTGTATGTGTGCTTTATGTGTTATGCATTACTTTTACTCTTTATTACTAATTGTGTCAGTATATTATTCATCATAAAATAATAATAATAATACTAACTTCTTCAAAATGCAAATCTCGACTTGAGCTTGAAGCTGTGCAGATCGAAATAGAATAAGATCTAGAAGCAACAGCGGCTATTTTTATGCACGGATGTTTCACCACAGGCTCTGAAATCTTTTCTTTTGACTTTGTAAACTCCTAAATACGTACGTAGTATAGTATGTAATTGAGGCCTACGAAAGACGAGACTTCCAAGCCTGTGGCTTCACGTAGTCCTGCCAGCATTCGTTCGAAAAACATCGGATAGCTTCGCTCGACTCGGAGAGCTTCGTTCGACTTCGGTAATTGCCTTTTTCGGGAAAGTGACTGGAACTAGGTTGGAAAAAACAAGTTCGCCGCCGGGACTGTGCCATGTCCATCGTCTGGAGTTTTTGTGGAGACCAAGCGTGTTTGCCAGTACCAGATTGTTGTATCTGGCAAACTCCAAGTGTCTCAGACCCCTGTCATTTGTCTCGTTGTTGCAATGGGGTCCACATGTGTCTCCCCAGTTGTGGTGCGCATCTTGGCCAACCTTGGCATTCCAGTCGCCTTCCACTATGACTATGCCCTTCTTCGGCACTTGGTTAAGGACCGCCTGTAGATTTTCATAAAAATCCTCCACTTCGCTGTCGTCATAGTCTGATGTTGGGGCATAGGCCTGGATGATGGTGATGTTGAAAGGGGCTGCTCTCAGGCGGATGGTAATGAGTATACTGGAGACTGATCGGCAACCCATGACAGTGGCTAGAATGTTCTTGTGGACCAAGAATCCAACGCCGTGTTCGTGCCTGTCATCTCTACCGCTGAAATAGAGCTTGTGGCCTTTGTCAGTCGTTGTTTCACCCAGGCCTTTCCAGCGCAGTTCGCTGATGCCTAGAACGTTCCATCGATAGTGGTCCATCTCGTGGGCCAGTTCTTCTAATTTTCCTTCCGCAGTTAGGGTCCTGACATTCCAGGTTCCTATGACGATGTTGTTTCTCGTGCGGATCTTGCTAAATTTTCCATCAGTAGCATACTTAACACCTCCGTCCTGGTGGCCAACGGAAGGCGCGGTACTTGTGCCGGGCGACGACCGATCCGGTATGGAATTAGTGGATTGTGCCATCGTGTAGTGTGTCTTGGGCAAAAAAGACCTGGCGGTGCCCAATCCTCTCCAGGCTGTTAACAACACAGCCGAAATCCACAATACAGTGTGGCTCGCCTTGGCCCTGAGCGTTGAACCTGTAGTAACGTGAGGTTCCTCCGCCCTGGCCGGTGACTTTTGTGTAGAAGACTTTCGCCCAGTGATGCCGTGCTAACATCACCCCTGTTAGTCGCCTCTTACGACACGCCGGGAAACGTTGGGTCTATTCTATTTTATGCCCGAACCCACAACAAATTGTTGTATTATGTTGTAGGTATGCCACCCTTAAGAGAGTAGGTACTCAATCACAGTTGAGGCAACTTGGGACGTTGTTATTTGTCGCTTCACGTTGGGGTCCAAGTGCTAACCGCACTGGACGGTGCTTAATTCAAATTTGAATTGAAATTCGCATGGCAAATTTCACAAACATAATTCAACAATAATATCAAGACATCACGATGAAACAAAAGTATTTTCAGTTACCTTTTTGAAAATGTCAGGCCTTGGCTAACTTAGTTGAATCGAGTTTTCAACAAGTCCTGCTTTCCTGGTCTATGGAGAGATTTCTGCTAGAGCGTAGCTGTGTACTTTAGGCAGTTTGAATGCAGAATGACTCTCCTAAGCTGTCTGCCTGAACCAGGTAGAACCGGTATATCTAATCTCTCTCTGTCCCGATTGGCTGTAAATTCGATGAGCTCTAAGTAAACTGGATGATGTCACTATACTGCTCTATCGTCCGTATAGCAGAGTGTAGCACATATTAACTTCTGTCGGCGCGCTTCAGCGTAAAATTAACTTTACGGTTACAACTGACTAAACAGGGCAACAACTTAAAACGTGCTGTGTTTAAATCTCGGCTCTTGTTACAGGCTTCATCAACTGAAAAAAGGCGATGACTACTGGATTCGACCTTTTTCTACTACAGAGCCTAGTTTAACACTGCACTATCCTAGGGTCCTATTTACAAACTAGTTAAGTTGCTCTACCTGAGCTGCAATGCTATGCCATGTAGCTATGGACACTAGTGACAGGGGTTCTACTGGACGGTGACGAAGTCTGGTGCTGTGGCCCTTAGTTGGGTTGGGTGGGTGACAGCTGATGTGTCCTCCACGAGATGACGACTGAGGTAGTCGGTTCCGTGGTTCTCTTTGCCGGGATGTACTCGATTTGGAAAGAGTCTGCCTGAAGGGTGAGTGCCCATCTCATCAGGCGAGAGTTCAAAGACTTGGAGGCTGCCAGGAACGAGAGTGGTTGGTGGTCCACCTGAACTGTGAAGTGTGTCCCATACAGGTAGAGTTGAAACTTCTGTATGGCCCAGACTAGTCCAAGGCATTCTTTCTCCGACGTGACGTAGTGTGTCTCGGCGGGTCTCAGTTTTCTGCTGGCGTAGGCGACATGGAATAGCGTCTCCGTGTTCTTGGGGTCGCGCTGTAGCAGTACTGCTCCGAGGCCTAAGTCACTTGCGTCGGTGCGTAGAACGAAGGGCTGCGTCAAATCTGATAGGTGGAGTACTGGCGCTGATGTCATTTTGTCCTTGAAGGTTTGGAATGCTGTCTCGCGTTCGGCTGTCCAAACGACTTTGTCCGGGGCGGTTTTCCGGGTTCCATTGGTTAGTGGCACTGCGATGCTGTTGTAGTTGGGGATGAACTTCTGGTAGAAGCCGCAGAGCCCCAGAAACGACTGCACTTCCTTTTTGGTCTTGGGCCTAGGAGCGTCGAGCAGACGTTTCACGGTCTTTTCTACAGGTCGCAGGCTTCCTTGACTAATGGTGTGGCCCAGAAATTCTAATTCAGTGAATCTTATCTGACACTTGGTGGGTCGTGCCGTCAATCCAGTGTCTCTGAGGCGGGCGAGTAGTCGTTGTAGGAGAATGACATGTTCCTCCCACGTAGGTGTTGCGATGAGGATGTGGTCCGTAAACGAGTGTAGGTGCTCCCTGCTCAGGGATGCCAGGAGTTTCCGCAACATGGCGCTAAAGATGCTGGGTGCGTTGTGTAGTCCGAAGCGAAGTACGTTGAACTCGAAGTGTTCTTCCATGGTGCTAAACGCTAGGTACTTTCGGACTTGTGGTTGTACTGGTATCTGATAGTACCCTCTGCTGAGGTCGATGCGCGGAAGTACTTCGCTCGCTGTAGCTAGGCAAATAGGTCGGTCTGGTCCGGGAGTGGTTCTGGCTGAAACTGCGTTACGGCATTCAGAAGTCTGAAGTCGATGCACAGTCGATGCTCTCCGTTGGGCTTTCGCAACAATACCGTGCCTGCGCTGTGGGGTGAAGTAGACGCTGAGATGATTCCGGCTGCCAGTAAGGTGTCTATCTCTTCCTTGATGGCTCGCTGCTGTGACAGTGGCATCGGGAAGAGCTTCTGGCGGACGGGTGTCGGTCACCGTTAGGGTTACTTCGACGAGGTCTGTCCTTCCTGGTCGGTCTGTGAGCACAGTCTGATGTTGTCGAATGACCTGTAGTAATTGCTGTTGCTGTTTGGCTGCTAGGTCTCCGTTGAGTATCACATCCTTGTGGGTCTCTTTGTAATGCAGGGGATACTCTACTGCATTTGTCTCCATGCTGTCTCCTTCCTCGGCGATGGCGATGGCTAGCAAGTTGTGAGTGCAGGGGGTCTTTGGTCGGTCCGTGTATTTTTTGAGGAGTTTGATGTGGTGGTATCGGGCTCTCCCGTTTACCTCTACTTGGTAGACTGTCTTGGATTTCTTTGGCAGTCACCCGGTACGGTCCTCTCCAGCTTGTTTTTTTTCCACTTGGAAGTTAGAGTAGCACTTGATCTCCGACTTGCAGTTCTCGGTCCTTCGCGTGGCGGTTGTACTATTTCGCCTGCCGGGCTCTTGCCTTCTTCAGTGCTTCACCAGCTTTCTTCCACGTTGCTTTGAGGGTTTCCTGCAGGTCTGCGACGTACTTGGTGGCACCTCGGGGTGTGTCTATCTTCCGTCCAACTTCTGCTTAAGGCTTCTAGCGGTCCCGCTAGTGGTCTGCCGAAAAGCAATGTCGACGGGGTGTAACCTGTGGCTGCATGGGGCGTTTCTCGATACGCGAACAGTGCCGCATTCACGTAGGTGTCCCACGCTTCCGGGTTGTCGTCGGCGACTTTACTGAAGATGGTGAGGAGGGTTCCATTCAGTCTTTCTACTTGTGGGTACGGTGGTGTGCGAATGTGATGAACCTGTATCAACTCGACCACGTCCTGCATCAGGCGGCCGTTGTCCGTTCTAATGCTGTCTTGGAATCCCACTCTGGTGAAGATGGCGATGAGTGCATCTGCAATCTTCCTGGTGTCGATCGCTGGCAACGGGACTGCTTCGCACCACATCGAACAGGCGTCGACGAGTGTGAGAAGAAATCTGTTCCGCTTCTTCGTCATGGGCAGTGGTCCTACTATTTCTACTGAGACTTGGTGGAATGGCACGCCGACTAATACCGATGGTCCTAAGGTGACTGGTACGGTGTGATGGCGCGGGTAATATCGTTGACATTGGTGACAAGATTTCACGTAGCGCTTGACATCCTCCGTGATTATAGTACTTGGGCTCGAAGGGTGGCTGGCAGTACTAGTTGAGTGTGATCTCCATCTCCTTGCCGATGTAGAACTCCATCTGCCATGAAGAAGTCTCCTTTATGCGGGGGTGTGTGCGCCTTTGGTAACTTCTGGAAGTACTTCGCTATCGAGGCGTCCGCGTTCTGTGCGGTTTTGATCTCTTCGAGTCCTGGATTCGGGGCTAACTCGGGCTGGGGTGGTTGGGTTTTAGCCTAGGCCCTGGTTTGCACTGCAGCTATCTCTACAGTTTTAGGGGTGCGTGCCTAAAAGCACATAATCCTAACACTAGATCATACAGGGGTTTCTGTAAAACTGCTGCTTGGATTCGTCCTGTGACGTATCTACTCTCTACTTCTATCCAAGCTATAGGGCAAGTGGTCGGCGGTTTCGTCAAGTCTGCGCCTTGTAGTTCGACTGTCTTGTCGACTGTCTTGTCCGTCAAGTCCGCGTGTGATACAAGAGACTCGCAAACTATTGCGTCGTATGATAGACCTATTTCATACTGACAGTTCGCTTCTTTACCGTTGACCTTGACCGTGTCTGTCACCAATGGGTGATCTCCGATGGGGTGTGGCTTTGTACCGCTGCTTTAAGTTAGAACTCTATGAGCTGGCCGGCTTTCGCGCTCGTCCCTGCGTTGTGCGGCCAACTTGAAACATTCGCGGTGGAGTGATTATTTTTGTTGCAGAACGAGCAATACCATTTCTGTTCTGCAGGACCTCTTTTTCCGAATTCCGCGTTGGGTCCTCTATTTTGCCCAGGTCTGGGGTAATTCGGCCGATTCGCGGTGCGCTTTTCCCGGTGAGGGCTTCGGTTTTGTGCCTCTTTCCCGTTAGGCTTTAGGTCTCGCCTGAAGCTCTTGGCTTCTCCGTGGGCGGTCACGTACCTTTCTGCGACCTTGACCAGATCTTCCAGTCTTTCCGCACCCTGCTCTACTGAGAATGTTTTTAGCTCGGGGGTCATGGTTTCCCGTAGCTGTTCCCACACTAATAGTTCGGTCAGTCCATCATATGTCTTAGCCATGGCTGACTGGTTAATCCACATATCCAGCATTGTGGAAAGACGATCCACGAACTGCGCATAACTTTCTCCTTTCATTCTCCGATTGGTGCGGAATTTTTGCCGGTAGCATTCTCCTGTAAGTTCGAATCCCGTTAGGAGTCCCTCTATTACTCTGTGATAGTCAGTCACTCTGTCAGTCGGTAGCTTACTGTAGATGTCATATGCCTTTCCTCTAAGTCCTTGACTAAGCTTAAGAGACCAATGGGTGGGATCTAGTTTGTACTCTGTGGCTAGGCGCTCAAACCTAGTTAGATACAGTGTAGAGATCTAGGCCTTCTTCTCTTTCGTTGAATGGTCCTAGTGGGAATGACATACCTAGTACAGGGTTGGAGGCTACATAATAATAATAATAATAATTTTATTTATAAAGCGCATTATCAAACAATAGTCTGCTCAAGGCGCATCAAACACAGTCACACGCACAATACAATAGTTAGAATACAATATATAAATACAATTTAAAACAAAATCCATTAAAATAAAAAATAAAAAAGAAATTGGAAGTAGACCACATCTTGTAAGCTCTGGACAATAAATAAGTAAATATTAAATTCCAAGTTTAAAAAAAAAATCTAGTTGATCTGAATGGGGAGGGGTGGTGGCCGAACTTGAGGCTCCTAATCTCCTCAGTTCCAACTCATGCTGTCTGTCTTTTTCCTTTTCTGCCCTCTCTTCTTTTTCTGGCCGCTCATAGTCCCATCACCTACTTTCTGCTTCTCTCTCTGCTGCTGCCTTTTTATGTTCTGCTTCTAATTCTGCTTTCATCTGTTCTCTCTGCTGCTGCTCTCTCTGCCCTAGCCTCCTGCTTCTCTACTTCTTCATTAATGTACGCAATTAAGTCGGTTCCTGCTAAGTGTAATGATTCTCCTAATTCCTTGAAGCGCGATCTCAAGGCTACTGGGTCTGACATTGTCAAAAGTGCCTCTGACCAACCTCTGAACCACGTGGAATACAAAAACATAAGCAATACGGCAATTCAATAAAAACAATGCAAAAACAATCAAATTCGTAATCAATAATAGAATAAAACAAGAGTCAAATGGCATACAACAGTTACTTAAGCAAAGCCTGCAAAAGAACTATGCAACATCCTATCCTATCCTATCCTGTCCCGTAGCTCGGAGGTCGTAGGGGCACCACAGATGATCGTTTAACCAGCATACTCTATCTTTCTCTGTCCTCAGCAGCCCTGATGGCTTCGCTCAGTGTCAAACCAGTCCATTCTCGAACGTTGTCCTCCCACCTCTTTTTCGGTTTCCCTCTTCTTCTACCTCCTTGCACTGTGCCTTGCAGAATGGACTTTGCAAGGCCTGATGATCTGGTGACGTGGCCATACCATCGGAGTTTCCGTTTCTTCACCACTGTGAGCAGGTCATCGTGTTGTCCAATGGCTTGTGTGATGGTCTGTCGGACTTCGTCGTTGGTGATGTATTGGGTATAGGAAATGCCAAGAAGTCTTCTGTAGCACCTCTTCTCCATGCTTTGTATTCTTCGTTGTAGATCTGCTGTGAGGGTCCATGCTTCGCAAGCATATAAGAAGATGGAGATGACAAGGGAGCGCAGCAGTCTTACTTTGGAATGTAGACTGATGGTCCTGTCTTTCCAAATGGCTTTCAACCTTGTCAGGGCAGCAGTTTGTGCGATCCTGGAGAGGACTTCCTGTCGGGACCCATTGTCTGATACAATGGCTCCTAAATATTTAAAGCTATGCACTGTGTTGAGGGATTGGCCTTGGACTTTGATGTCCGTGTTGATGCCATTGGTGTTGTTGGTCATCATTTTGGTGTTCTGTGCACTTCGGCACCCTCACGTAATGTAACATGTGTGGTGTTGTCGTGCTCTAGTGTCTCATACTTGTACTTGACATCCTAGGATATGTTTGTGATTAATTTTACACGTTTTTTGTTGCTATGTAAAGTCTGATAACTTTGTTTTTCTGTTATTACAGACTGGACATTGAACATCTTGATTACGTCCGGAAAACAAGGTTTCGGATGCACAAATCCAGGATCATTGGTTGCACGGCTTCAGTTTGAATTCAAATGCTGTACAGTCATATATGTACTTTAAACTGTGCCCATTGATATATAATTTGTTTTGCTTGCTTGTTTGTTTGTTTGTTTGTTTCATTCATTCTTTCTTTCTTTCTTCCTTTCATATACATTGCATTGTTTTAGTTGTCCTATTTCCAATTATATTTATATATATATTTATTTTTATTTTTTTTATAGTTAGTTAGTTAGTTATTCATTGCTTACAGGGTTCAGCGGACTGCAAAGAGCCGAATCAGGACCACAAAATCAAAGACCACAACTTTGCTGAAAGAGGACTCACCCCTGATCCGCATAAAAGATCTGCCGAAACAAGCCTAGTGGTAACACTGAAGGCACTCCACCAGCCCGTCACTTTACAATAAAGACATCCCACGCAGGGGACGCTGATGCTATACTCTAACTTATCGAGCCCCCGTTTACAAAAACAAAATAGAATACAAACATCATTATAAAATATCAACAAAACACATACATATAACATGCCTACATTGCCAAATAATAACATCATAGGAAGCCCCAGTGACCACCTGGCAGAAAGCGTCCAATATTCCCAGGCTGATCCAACAGACCTCACACATAAATGAGGAGTTTTGTCCCGGAAGAGTTTTCAAGAAGAAAGATAGGTGACTGGTCTAGCGAAGAAGAAGATAGTATAGTAGATTGATAGAACAGAATAGGAATGAGAAAGAACAAAGGCAAACGACAGCGACAGTGGGAATTTAAAGCACTAAATTTCCAGAAATGGAGTACTTTTCTGTTGCTTTTGCAACAGAAGAGTAGAATTTCATAACCACAATATGTTGTTGTTGTTGTTGTGTGTTCATTTGTAAGAGATGTTTTCTTTTGGTTTTCATTGTGTATGTGTTATGTTCCTCATTATTGAATCTTCCCTTCTCCCACCCCCACAACCCTATCTTATTTTGTTGTATTGTGTTATAAATATCATTCAGCTTACATACATATGTACACATACAATACATACAGTGTCTTTATGGCTAGTGTTGTGTGTCTAGTTCTTCTAGTCATTGTGTTATTTTTTTGTATTTATTTTGTGTAGTGTGTGTGTGCGTGTGTGTGCGTGTGTGTGCACTATTGATTTTGAGGCAATGACATTATTGTCCGTCATGTAACATCTGTACTTTTGGTGACAGCAGTGCATAGTTTTGTTTGTTATTGATTTGCCTCCTTTAATTTTTTAATGACAGTAATTGCTCTTCTTTTTCACAATGCCTTTGCGCTTCTTCATGATAAGGAAAGTGTTGACCTCTGTCACGTCACCCGAGCGGGTTCCGCGACTTCAGCGCATACAACGAGTGAAAGGAATAAAACTCAAACAAAATAAACTAACACAAAGTGCCAGAATAACAGTCACACTCTTTTATTCAACAATTACATACAAGCAAAGGACAATGGGAAACTAAACCCCCTCCACCCCTATCAAGACCCCCGTCCCACTACTAACTAACAATTACCTCCCTTTGTTCAACCCCAAGCAGAACTAAACATCAACAGTTTTTTTTTACAAAATGCACAACAAAATATCAATCAGAAAATCAATTCAAAAATATTATAAAATTCTAACTAAGAAATAATAGAGCTGTGAATCTTGAATCTTCGAACTACTGTCCAAGTAATCTGCAGAACTTAAGCACTGTTCAAATGTCTGGTGCACTTGGCTCAGAATGAGCTAGACAGTCACTTTCACAATATAAAGGATGATCTTCACTAACTAAATGAAATATGTTTTTATGTGTGGCGCTGTGCAAGTCTGTGTGTGCGTGAGAGTGGTGTGTGGAATTCCTGTAATAAAGGTAATGCCCCGATACAGAGGCAAAACAGGCAGCAGTGGCGGAGTCTACTTTCACGCTCCCCCACTGTAGAGGCAAGGTCACAACACAGAATCACGACTGCGCAAGGTGGTGATGGTGTAGAGGGACACAGCTATACTGGTAAGGAATTAATCAGCATAATGCAGATGATACAGATGATGTAGTTGATACAACAGGTAACAACAGGTAACGTCATGTACAACAGATGACAACAGGTACAACAGGTACCGATAGGTAACGATAGCCCAAACCGTCTCGGCGTCGGCTTGTGACACACCTTCTCCCCCAACACAATACAACACAACACTGTCACAATACACTGGTTAGTCTTTGAGAGCTACTTCGTGTTTGGCTATTGCTGGTTATTCTCACTCAATAATAACACTGATAATGAGGACGAGGACACCTCAAATCTGTAACAGACTTTGAGTCTCGGTAGGTGTTCAATAGAGAACCACACACACCTTAGGAAATGAACCCTACATTTACTTATAAATGGCAGTTACATTCCTCCTCTCTCCAACTCTAAGCATTCTTACCCCGACGAGGGCGTAAGACCTTGGGTGGCTTGTATCAACAATTAACAACACCCTTCCAAATTGACACCTAGTTCTAGTATATGACACACTGTCACAGAGTCACTGCCTGGTTAGAGTTGACCTCTCACAAAAGCACCCCAAATCACTCTGCCCTACCAAATGCACCCAGGCCAAGAGCAAAACAGTCGAGTTCTCGTCAGTATCCATATCTCTTATTATGCATACCCCTGTTTCTGTATTTGGCCTACCCCTGCCTTCTACGATACGCACGGACTTTACGGCTCCTGCACTCTTTCGTACGCAATAAGGAAAACGGTCAAGCTATTCTATGTACACTACATAACAGAGAAGTGCAACTTCGCACAAAATATAGCTTTCTCTGTACTGCTGAAACTCGTGTCGTCACAACCTCACCACAAAACAAATGCACTAACATTCCAAGGAGTCATCCTCCACAGACTCCTGGAAGCTGCGAGCAGGTCCACATACTGGAGGAGGTAGTGTGACATGCTTGCATGCAGCGTGACCACAACAGACAAAGTGGAAGAGAGATCTACAGCTGTGACAGTTCTTGTAAAATGGTAAAAAACAAACCAGTTCGGGCAGAGGGTGCAGAGAATTCTTCTGCCGGTGTTGCATCCCCACCCCTTATGTCCCGCCTCAGCCGTGATAAACTTGTTCTGGAGGACGGGAGATCAGGGACCAAATTGTCAGGCCTTTCCTCTTTCTCTCCAAGTGTTTGCCAAGAGACTCAAGTCGCTGTTGGGTGGTCGTACTGACGTTACCAGTCACAGTTTCAGACGGGGAGGTGCCACGTGGGCCCTGACTTGCGGTGTCCCGGGAGAGATCGTCAAGGTTATGGGTGACTGGCAGAGTGCCTGCTACCTGTTCTACTTGGACCAGATCCCCCAACAGATCGTAGACTTTTATAGACTTCAGTGCTGCCGGGCACTTCCATCCCTCTCTGCTTGAGCTATTTGTGTCTTGTTGTAGATCATAATGTAGGAATCGTAAATGGGTTTTTAAAATCAAAATGTTGACACACACGGTCACTGTTTTTTGTTTGGGCGTGTAGAAGATTTGGGTCGAGTTCTTAAATGTTGTGTAATTTTAATTAGAATAACGAATACATGCCATGGTTTTTTGATACGCCCCAAAACAACACTGATGGTGTGGTGTGTAAATCAGTATTATTCTATGTGGATGTTCTCTCTCTCTCTCTCTCTCTCTCTCTCTCTCTCTCTCTCTCTCTCTCTCTCTCTCTCTCTCTCTCTCTCTCTCTCTCTCTCTCTCTCTTGTCTGTGGGTGTGAGTGCGAGTATCGCTCTACCTGCCTCCAAAACATGCAGTGGTTTTTAAGTGTTGTTTAGAATAAACATAATTTTAAAATTATGCATTTTTGTGCGCCTGTGTCTTCGGTACTCGAAGGGCACAGTGCAGCCAGAAATAAAAAAAGTTGACTTGAGAAATAATATTGTGAGTAATGTTCTAATTAGCGATTTGGTTATTAGTTTTAGTATTTCTTTCATTGACAGGGCAGCGCTTGTGCTCGCAACAGTTGCGGCAGCTTACGTTCTGGTTTTTTTCCCCACCATCCTCCCCTTCACCGCCATTTTTTGGTGTGTTTTGTGGATGTACATTTTTAATGCCATAGTGTTATGTATGTTATCTAAAGGGTATTGTAATGTTGTCATTGCAGTTGGCTGCGCATGTACTTAAATCGTGGCTCGTGTTTATTATAAGATGTTTGAATGGGTCGAATTCTTAAATGTTGTGTAATTTTAATTAGAATAAAGAATAAATGCCACGTTTTTTTTTGATACGCCCAGAAACAACACTGATGGTGTGGTGTGTAAATCAGTATTATTCTATGTGGATGTTCTCTCTCTCTCTCTCTCTCTCTCTCTCTCTCTCTCTCTCTCTCTCTCTCTCTCTCTCTCTCTCTCTCTCTCTCTCTCTTCCTCTGTATGTAAACAGTGCAGTACGGTGCATACGATACTGGCTAAAGCTCTTGAAATTAGATGCAGATAGGCTACCTCAGCAGGCTTACCAGATGCTAATTAACTTGGATGAGAGAGGTAAATCTTGTTTGGTGACTAAAGTAAAAAAACCACCTTTTTTTCTCTAGGTTTTGGGTATGCTTGGGTATAGCAAGGTGTGGGGAGTGAGAATGTCTTTGTTAGCATGTTTAAGCAGAGGATGAAAGATCAATATGTACAAGAGTGGGACAGATCTGTAATGAGAAAAGATACGTATCAGTATTATAGAACATTTAAAGATATTTTTTCAGACAGAAGCTTATATTGATTTTATGCATATCAAATGCTTTAGAGCCTGCTTAATTACGCTCCGACTGGGAGTTCTACCTTTGAAAGCTTCATTTTTTAGGATAACCTTCAATGAAATTGAAGGAAATGGATTGTGTCCATGTTGCAACGTATTGGAAAATGAAAATCATTGTGTAACCGAATGTATTCTCTATAGTGACCTTAGAGAAAAATATTTAACTTTTCCTGTACATTCGTATATACATATTCTACAGAGCGAATCAAAGTTTCATGTATGGAGATTAGGACTCTTTATTTTTCATGCACTAAAAATACGAACTGAATTTTATGAGCAGATACACTTGAGATGATGTAATAGCCTAACGAAAGTAAACGCCATTGTAATTCTTGAGAGATCAGGTACAACACTTTTGTCCACCTCGTGACCAACCATATTTTCTAGGGCCTGATGGCCCGAAGAATTTGTGTTTGTTTTATTGTTTAATGTTTTTTTTTGGTGAATACACGGTCGATGTCCAAACGTCTCTCTCTCTCTCTCTCTCTCTCTCTCTCTCTCTCTCTCTCTCCCCCTTTGTCTGTGGGTGTGAGTGCGAGTATCGCTCTGCCTGCCTCCAAAACATGCAGTGGTTTTGACTGTTGTGCTATGGCCACTTCCATTGTGTCCTCGTCCAATCTGTTAGCCCCCCACTCCAACCCCACACTCATTAATTAGACAGTAAGTATTTTAGTTATGGTAACCATAACCAACCTTCTGCATAATAATCGTATGGATCAACCCCAAAAGAAACACCTTTCTCAAAATACAAATCTTATTTAAATGACGTTTTTCCTCTGTGTGTTTGAGGGGAGGGGGGGGAAGGCGTGGGGGATCATCCTGTCGCAAATTATGTTTTTTCAAGTATTCAATGTTTTTGTCCACTAAAAGTCTAACATGTTTATAATATACTCGGTATACTATATTAATTACCCCCTTTTTGTGGGGGGGTGGAGGGTGGGGGGTGGGGGGCACTTTGTTGTTCTTTTAATAGGGAAATTCTGGGCCGCATTCTGTAGTCGCAGCCTGTGGCACGCCCAAACTCAACCTACTTATTATTAGTTGTATTTAAAAAAAATATTATATATATATATATATATATATATATATATATATATATATATATATATATATATATATATATATATATACATATATATATATATTTTTTTTTTTTTTTTTTTTTTTTTTTGGGGGGGGGGGAAGTGGGTAATACTTTATTTTCCCTATTTATCGGGAAATTCTGGTGTGCTTTCTGTAGTCGCAGCCTATGGCACGCCCAAACTCAACATACTTAATATTAGTTGTGTTTTTAAAGAAGCAAACCGGAGGCGGAGTACCCGGACTAAACCCCCGAGATGTTGTCCGAGCGCCAGTCGAAAGTAATATCCTGAGAAACATAAAGCCCCTAGATATTGTCCGAGCGCGAGTCGAAAGTAATATCCTGAGAAACATAAAGCCCCGAGATGTTGTCCGAGCGCCAGTCGAAAGTAATATCCTGAGAAACATAAACCCCCGAGATGTCCGAGCGCGAGTCGAAAGTAATATCCTGAGAAACATAAAGCCCCGAGACAGAATATTTTATTTACTTTAACATTCCTTTATTTATTTTTTTAAATTGCTTTCGTTTTTAAATAAATATGCATTTGCAGCCCTGTTTTATTAACTACTAACAATATAAAAGGTCTAGCATGCGCATTATGTCAAATAGCAACACGTTCCAATCATAATACAGAATTATAATCAAATTTACTTTTTTGCACAAGAATACCTTCCTATAGGCCTAAAATATACTATACTAGCTACTACGATAGAATATGAGGGTTACTAGTTTAATCAATACATGCAAATCACTCCGCCCTATCATGTTACTATAGCATACAAATGACAAAACCATGAACATTATTTTTTTCCGTAAGGATGGAGAAAAGCGATCAGAAGGAAAAATGTAGGCCTGTTGCCGGCTGATCTGATCCACAGGCAGGGGTTTTTCCAGGCAAGTTCATTTTTAGATACGCTCACCTGTTTGTGGTGGCGAGTAAATAGTGGAATCTGTGTTTGACTGTGATGTATCTTTTTAAATGCAGCATCCAGCCACATACTCTTGCGCTTGCGCGCGTAAGCTGCAAGTAGGTCGCCATCAGTATCTGGTTTAGAACAACAATCTGCTTACGTCAAGAATGCCTACTCTCTCCAACACTCTTCACCTTCCTAGAGCGCGTCATGTCAGATGCCCTTGCAGATCACAAAGGCACAGTCAGCATACGGGGTAGAGCAATCTCCAACCTTCGTTTTTCGGATGGCATTGATGGATTGGCTGGAGAGGAACATGAACTTGAACAGCTGGTACAGAGGCTTGACAACACCTCCAGAGCCTTTGGAATGGAAATAAGTGCAGAGACGACCAAAATGATTACCGGCAACACCAATGGCATCAACACGGACATCAAAGTCCAAGGCCAATTCTTGAACACAGTGCATAGCTTCAAATATTTAGGAGCCATTGTATAAGTCAATGGGTCCCGACAAGAAGTCCTCTCCAGGATCATACAAACAACTGCTGCCCTGACAAGGTTGAAGCCCAATTGGAAAGACAAAACCATCGGTCTACATTCCAAGGTAAGGCTGCTGCGCTCTCTTGTCGTCTCCATCTTCCTATACGCTTGCAAAACATGGACCTTCAGAGCCTATCTACAACGATGAATACAAATCATGGAGATGACATGCTACAGAAGACTTCTGGGCATTTCCTATATCCACCACATCACCAACAACGAAGTCCGACAGTCCATCACATAAGCCAATGGTATGGTCACGTCACAAGAGCATTATGCCTTGCAAAAACCATCCTGCATGACACGGTGCAAGGAGGCCGAAGAAGAGGGAGACATAAAAAGATTTGCTGAGGACAGAGAAGGATGGAGTACGCTGGTTAAACGATCATCTGTGGTGCCCCAACGACCTTCGAGTTACTGGATAGGATATCTATATAGAAAGAAATGTACGCAAAACGTCTCTTTGCAAGAGTTAAGATCCATTTTTTTTGCTATTATTTTCTTGTGACTGAGACATTGTGTAAACATACTTGTGTTTTGAGTGACTGTGTTAGAATGGATGGAAATGAAGGTATTGATTTAGTTTATGGATCCCTATAAAATTAATTGAATCTGTGTATTGCATTTACTACAAGTGGCTATAACGCCTATTTCATAGTCATAATTATTTGTGACTCACACGCATGTGAGGTTTTATTCATATTTCCTTTCATTTATCTTGTTAGTTGTTACCAGCTTTCATTGCAGTGTAAGAGTGGTGAAAAAAATTAGAGCGCTCATCTATTTGCGGGTGGCTGTTTAATATTCGCAGAAACTATATCCCGTATGTATTAGGCCGAAGTTCTGCTTCGCACCACTTGCAGAACGCTGAACCAAGTCACGGAGCTAATGACGGTCACATCTTCTATAGTATAGCCCAGTGGGACCGGGAGAGAGGGCGGATGGAGATGGCGAGTGGGGTCACGTGTCTTTTTTCCACCTGCTCCCCCTCTTCCCACACCCCGAGAGAGAGAGAGAGAGAGAGAGAGAGAGAGAGAGAGAGAGAGAGAGAGAGAGAGAGAGAGAGAGAGAGAGAGAGGAATTATTTATTTAAAAGTTTGGGTAAGAATGCAAAAACCGCGTGTTCATCAGGGAAAAAATCTATCTTTACATTAGGAGCATGCACCGATTCGCGCATCGTTTTCCGCATTCATAATTATATATTATTTCGCTAAGATACGGAATACAATTTTAACGGCAAATTTTGATATTTAGCGTTAGTATTTAGTTAGAATTTGGATTATGGTTAGAGTTAGGGTTAGGGCTAGTGATAGGTTTAACTGTAACCCTAGCAGGAGCGGATTGTGCGAGGGGGGTGGGGGGGGCAGAGAGCACGGTCCTCCACCCCTCTCCCTCCTCCGAGGGAAAAGGAATATTTAAGCAGTTTGCAGACTATATAAGTTAAAGACAATTTTTAACCGTTTAATGAACACTTATTAAAAGTTATGTAATGTATTAACTGTGTTTAAGTTATACACTGTTGAGGGCAGGTATAAGTTGTAATTATAGAGTACTTAAGACACGAGGTCACGCGATACACCAGCGAGCGCGAGAAACTGTGAGAAATGTGCTGCCGCCATTGCTCCGCGTGAGACAACAAAAGTAGTATTATTTTTAAAGTAGTAATATGATGGACCGTGTTACACTCTGTTTGATGATGGTGTTTTCTATCAGTATCTGATTCAGCCCCGATGCTTGAATTCCTGATAGTTGTGTAACTCAGATTCGTTTATTCACACAGCCCGTCCAAACAGCGTACAAGTCACAAAGTCGACGTATGAAGTTTTCCACTTTTATTCAGCACACATAAACAACTGCATACAATTCTCAATTCAACTCAACAACTTTCACAGCAACTTTCCAAATCACTATCAACAACTTTTCTATCTCTACAATCTCTCGGCACACGATTAAATAACCTCTCTCTTTTCTGGAACAATATGGTACATGGTAGAAATGACGTACTGCCACCAATCGAACTAAAGATCGTCATCACTGACTTACGTCATACATTATTATTTCTCCTTCCCGAACGTCCTCTTGCCTCGACATGCATCGGGAAATTTCTATCAAGAGTAAACACGCATATCCAGAAGATTCTCAAATAATATCGACTAACGCAAATTATCAACGTTATACAAAGCCTCTCCTAACAACAATGCAAACTCAAATCAAAGGTAAATAAACTCCATTATTGAATACTTTGCAAATCGAAACGATTAGATCTATCGTACACGTTTTAGACACACTACCATTGGCGTTTCAACGTAACATAACCCCCCACTCAAGAAGAAATTTACCCAATTTCTTTCAACAACGTTGAAACGTAATGCACAAACAAAGTCCACAATTGAAACTAATTTAAGACTTTCTGAATACTGTAATTGCGCTCAGCTTATCTACACAGAGTCAATGGTTTTCATCTTCAAGTCTATCTGGATATTGTCAATGTTCACAGTTCATTTACCCAATCAACGTTTTTCATTTTCAAGTCTGTCATTACCAATATTCTTAGTTCGTCCACACAGTCAGTGTTCTTTCGTTCGCAAGGAATCGACGCCCTCGTCAGTTGCGGTCGTCATCGGCCCAGGGTCAAAGACGATGATCACGTGGGCTTCCCTGGAATCAGTGCGTCCTCCGTTGTCTCCTTCTTCCATCGGATGTCCGACGCAGTCGACGTTGTCAGCTCCCAGAATGCATTCGCTGGGTCTCACGGTCAGGTTGGCTTCTGCGGGACGGTGGAACAGCTCCCTCAAGGTCTGGGTGTAGACTTCATGTTCGACCAAAGTCGTAGAGCCTGGGACATCGCTGAAGCTATGGGGAAATTCGCCCATAAGGTCCTTGAGCTCCAACTTTTGACCTTCCGTCAAGCCTGGTCCTAGCTTAACGTCATCGATGCCTTCCTTGCTGTGGAAGTCTCCCAGTTCCAACAGTTCTTCGCTGTCAAAGCTGTCGTCGGTCACAGCTGCTGTTGCTGCATGTACAGTCTCTGGCGGCCTCTCCACGTACAGCTTAAGGAGGTTGGCGTGGTATATTTTGGAATGCTGGCCGACCTTCACCTTATAGTCGTTGATCCCCACCACGGTCTCCACTTCGTACGGGCCTTTCCACTGCATCAGCAACTTATTATGATCGGTAGGTAGCAGCACCAGCACTTTGTTGCCAGGTTTGAACTTCCTGCTCACAGCCCTACGATCATAGTAGTGCTTTCCACAGTCTTGGGACTTCTTCAGGTTTTCTCTGGCTATCTCGAGAGTCTGCTCCAGCTTCTCCCGTAGCTCAAACACGTACTGGTAACTGTTCTTCACCTCTGGGGTGTCTACTTCTTTCGTCCACAGTTCTTTCAGGATGTGCATCGGCCCTCGGATGGTTCTTCCGTACAGCAGCTCGAACGGAGAAAAGCCGGTGGACTCCTGCGGTACTTCTCTGTAGGCGAAAAGTAGGGCGTTGATGTAGCGATGCCATTGTCTGGGCTGCTCGCTGCACAGTTTCTTCAGGGTGGACTTCAACGTAGCATTGAACTTCTCGACGAGCCCGTTGCACATCGGATGGTAGGGTGTCGTAGTTAAATGCCGGATGCTCAGCAGTCTGTTGACCTCCTTCATACAGTCAGAGACGAACTGTGTCCCGAGGTCTGTCAGAATTTCTTCAGGCACTCCAAGTCTACTGAACATGTCCACCAGTGCCTCTGCTACAGTTTCAGTGTCAATCTTCTTCAGCGGCACTGCTTCTGGGTACCGAGTCGCATAGTCCACTAAAGTCAGTACCCACCGATGACCTTCTTCACTCGGAGGTCTTATTTCGCCGATTAAGTCTAAGGCCACCCTCTTGAAAGGTCGGTCGATCAGAGGCATTCTCTGCATAGGCACTTTCGGGACCCTTCCTCGAGGTATGGTCTTCTGGCAAATGTCACATGATCGGCAGAAACAGCTGACGTCCGCATGAAGTCCTGGCCAGTAGAACACCGCCTGGATTCTATCCGACGTCTTCTTGATACCCAGGTGACCTCCCATAATTGAGTCATGCGCTACTTCCATCACCTGGCGCCTTAGGGGTAACGGTACCAAGACTTGACGTAGTGGTTTACCTCCGTTGACCCTCGGGTGCTGGAAGATTCTGTACAGGATCTTGGCCTTCACCTCAAAATAGACCGTGCCACTGCCCTTGGTCACGTGGTCTTGGCGGTTCCTATACTTGTTTAAAGTGCTATCAGCTTCCTGGAGCTGGATCAGCTTATCTCTGTCCACGATGGCAGCTTTAGAGTTGTCGGCGACCTTCAGTGGCGTAGACGTCTTGTCTCTCTTGGCCTGGGCCCTGGTTGTAACGGCACCGACGATCTCTGGTCGGCAGGGCTGATCCGGAGTAACCACATTGTCCCGTAGCAGCTCTGTAAGGTCTCCATCGGGAAATGGCAATGGATCCTCCTCCACAACTTCGACGTGTTGAGTTGAGGCAGGACTCCACTCTGGATCGGGGTCGTCGGGTCGTCTCGCGCCGTCGATATTCCCGATCATCAAATCATACAGCGGCTTCTTCAGGCAAACCGCTTCGACTTCGCCTATGTAGAAAGGGGTGTTGACATGAATCTTCGCAACTGGCGCTCTCACACATTTGCTGTCGGCCATAAGTGTCCATTTTGAATCGCCAGTGAATTGTTCTTTAGCGATTAGGTCTTCTCTGACGATGACCCCACTGCAGCCAGAGTCTCTTAAAACAGTCACTTCATGATTTCCGACGCGTCCCTTGGAAACAGGCATGTTCTGTACGGTCACAGCTGCGCTGGCGACGACGGGGATGGATTTCCCGTTGGCAAGGAGAAGTTGGCCATCGGTCATGCACTCTTGCACCTCCGCAGGAGTAGCTGTGCGCTTGGTCTCACTCGGAAGAATGACGCTCCCGCCGCACACTTGATGGTCAGATCTACTGTTTTGCCGTTGATTGGAGAAACGCCTCTGCCGGTTGCCCGCCGCTGCGTTGTCCGTACTGCTCCGCTGTCCGCTACTTTTGTTTTGAGGACAATTAGCCGCCCTGTGGTCTGTAGCGTTGCAGGTGAAACAGCCTCTTGAATGCCCTTCCCTGGGAGGAGGCGTGGAGTCCGTCTGTCTCTGGCTCGTCTGGCTCCCTTGGACCTGGTTCCCATGGTTTGCAGTCTTCTGAAAATGTTTCGTCGCGCTGGGTGGCCCCAACGTTTTCTCATGAGCGATGAGATATCTTTCAGCAGCCTCAGCAACGTCTTTTAGTGTCTGCAACTTTTGTATTTCCAAGTGGATCGCGAGGTCCTTAGAGCAGGCGTTGAGTAATTGTTCCCTCACGATCAGCTCATGGAGACTCTCGTAAGTCTTCCCTTTGCCTGATAATTCCACCCACTTGTGTAGGTATGATGACAGGCGCTCCACAAATTGCTTTGGTGTCTCGTCTGACAAAGGCCGGCATTCACGAAAGCGTTGACGGTAGCCCTTTTCTGTAAAGTTGTAGCACTGCAATAGGGCCGCTTTCAAAACGTCGTAGTCTTTGGCGTCATTATTCGACAGTCTACTGTAGACATCGAGCGCCTTCCCCGTCAGTAGTGCGCTGAGTATGATCGCCCAGTCTTGACGTTGCCATTTAGCGCTTTCGGCGAACCTTTCGAACCTCGCCAGATAGCTGTCGATCTGGTCCTTTTCGTCGACGAACACTGGCAATTTTGGAGCCTTGAAGTCACTGATAACTTGTGGCGCGCGCTGCTGTTGTTGGATGCGCGCCATTTCTAATTGGAATTGACGCTCAGCCTCTAATCGTCTCTCTTCCATCTCGTCACGTCGACGCTTTTCTTCTCTTTCTTCTTGGCGACGCTGCTCTTCTCTCTCTTGACGTTGCTGTTCAATTTCTAGACGCTTCTGTTCTAGCTCTCTTTCTTCACGCAATCTTCTCTCC
This sequence comes from Oncomelania hupensis, assembly GCA_036898135.1. NCBI lineage: Eukaryota > Metazoa > Mollusca > Gastropoda > Littorinimorpha > Pomatiopsidae > Oncomelania > Oncomelania hupensis. Next base: position 65,207,587 of record CM072520.1, on the reverse strand, counting down.
TGGAATTTGACGTACTCCGTCAGCTGTTTGCCTTTTAGATTCAATTCAATCCCTCTCTGCCAGAAGTCAGCCATCTTGATGCTTCTGGAAAGTTCTTTTCTAGAAAGTTCTTTCTGGAAAGTTCTTGACTGGAAGGTTCTTTTTCTAGAAAGTTCTTGACTGTGCTGTACCTTTCTAGACTGTTCTAGAACAGCACGCTTTCTGCAGTAGCGCTGATGCTTGTCACTAGTCGCCTTCGTTGACGCAGACCCCGCTGTCCTCGTCGTATGCGACGCTGCACCACGCTGATGTTGATGTACACGCTCCTGTGCTGAAGTAGACGCGACGTCCGTTTGCCGCTCTCTGTAACACTGGCGATGTAGCTCCGAGACTGTCCCTCGACGTAGTCCTGCGGCAGCCACGTAGTCCTGATCTGTTGTTCGCTCACGAAGCAACTCTTCAGCGACCACACGCCCTTGCAGTCAACCCGAATCTATCGGATGTAGTCCCAGTATGTTGGCCCCTCTCGACGCAACTTGTTGGCGGCTACCCTCGATGACTGCCTCTCGTAACGTTGACTCGCTTGTTGTAGCAGTTGAACCCTTGGCTATGGCGTGAATCCCGGCTTGGCCCCCAAAATGTTACACTCTGTTTGATGATGGTGTTTTCTATCAGTATCTGATTCAGCCCCGATGCTTGAATTCCTGATAGTTGTGTAACTCAGATTCGTTTATTCACACAGCCCGTCCAAACAGCGTACAAGTCACAAAGTCGACGTATGAAGTTTTCCACTTTTATTCAGCACACATAAACAACTGCATACAATTCTCAATTCAACTCAACAACTTTCACAGCAACTTTCCAAATCACTATCAACAACTTTTCTATCTCTACAATCTCTCGGCACACGATTAAATAACCTCTCTCTTTTCTGGAACAATATGGTACATGGTAGAAATGACGTACTGCCACCAATCGAACTAAAGATCGTCATCACTGACTTACGTCATACATTATTATTTCTCCTTCCCGAACGTCCTCTTGCCTCGACATGCATCGGGAAATTTCTATCAAGAGTAAACACGCATATCCAGAAGATTCTCAAATAATATCGACTAACGCAAATTATCAACGTTATACAAAGCCTCTCCTAACAACAATGCAAACTCAAATCAAAGGTAAATAAACTCCATTATTGAATACTTTGCAAATCGAAACGATTAGATCTATCGTACACGTTTTAGACACACTACCATTGGCGTTTCAACGTAACAGACCGTCTTCTGCGTTGTTTTCATAGACCACAGTTATTTTGTGAGAGGACCAACCCTCTAATAAATGTAATACATAAAATAAATATTGCTTTTCTTCCACATTGCGTTTCTGAGATAGTGGTCGAGGCTTTCGTCGTCTCTCTTTGCTAAATGTGTAACTGTAGATTATAGTCACATGACACCGAAGCGTATAGGCGACTACAGGTCACATTATTCTGACACCAGCGAACCAGTTGAAGGTAAGGGGAAAAAATATGGTCACACATTGGCCAATCTGGGATTCGAACCAGGTACCTTTCGGTTACTAGTAAGACGCTCTACCAACTGAGCCACCCTGACCCCTCTCTTTGCTGCTCGACAAAACGAACGTAGCTGACCCTACGGTCTCATACTACGTAGCAGAAACGGCAGAGGATGACGTCGCCTCTTATGGCAGTGTGATTTTCTTCGTGTTGGCCATATTTCTGCACTGGCTAAACCCGCGAGAATTCAAATGTAAAGAGTAGGCCTACTGTGTAGGACAAATCATGAGTGTTTAGCTAAACACTCGCCGCTTGAAAGTTATGCATTCATATTGAACAGCGACTGTGTATAAGCAGTTTGCAACGTTAGGGAGTATTTAGGAAGGAAAGAGCTATGTTGTTCATAAATTTGACACTCTACAATACACATTGAACTGGGTCCTGGTTACAATAGCAGTAAACTTACTAGCAGATATTTCCTAACAAGAGTTAAAAACCAGTAAAAAGAACAACAACTACAATTAACAATCATGCTTATCTACTCTTATTATTATTATTGTCATAGACCGGTTTGACTTCTTGACGAATTACAAGTCATTCAGAGCTATGCCTATCCAGCAACGCATGTCATTTCCACTCAAATCCTACAGTTTAGAATTTACTCGGAACATAGCACTAGAGCTCTACAAAATGGAATCAATCAACATTCATGCTGCACTATTTATTGTCACCACATATTAACTTATCAAGGAAGGGATTCCTTCATTTCCGCTTTGTCTTTTGTATTATTTCTATCAGTCTTATAATGTTTCCAGTAAGCATCAGCTTACCTATCCTATCCTATCCCATAACTCCGAGGTCGTAGGGGCACCACATATGATCGTTTAACCAGTGTACTCCATCTTTCCCTGTCTTCAGCAACCCTGATTGTTTCGCTCAATGTCAAACCAGTCCATTCTCGAATGTTGTCCTCCCACCTCTTTTTCGGTCCCCCTCTTCCTCTACCTCCTGCAAGATGGTCTTTGCAAGACCTGATGATCTGGTGACGTGGCCAAACCATCGGAGTTTCCGTTTCTTCACCACTGTGAGCAGGTCATCGTGTTGTCCAATGGCTGCGTCAGTTGCGTGATGGTCTGTCGGACTTCGTCGTTGGTGATGTGCTGGGTATAGGAAATGCCCAAAAGTCTTCTGTAGCACCTCATCACCATGCTTTGTAGTCTTCGTTGGATATCTGCTGTGAGGGTCCATGTTTCGCAAGCATATAGGAAGGTGGAGATGACAAGGGAGCGCAGTAGCTTTACCCTGGAATGTAGACTGATGGTCCTGTCTTTCCAAATCGGCTTCAACCTCGCCAGGGCAGCAGTTGTTTGTGCGATCAGCTTACACAATATATATATATATATATATATATATATATATATATATATATATATATATATATATATATATATATATATAGAGAGAGAGAGAGAGAGAGAGAGAGAGAGAGAGAGAGAGAGAGAGAGAGAGAGAGAGAGAGAGAGAGAGAGAGAGGGAGAGAGAGAGAGAGAGAGAGAGAGAGAGAGAGAGAGAGACAGAGAGAGACAGAGAGAGACAGAGAGAGACAGAGAGAGAAACAGACAGAGAGAGACAGAGAGAGAGACAGACAGAGAGATTATTCTCTTCCTCCCACTCCTCCGAAAATATCTGGCCCCCACCCCACACAACTTCCGACGCGGCAGTCGCCTATATAAGCCTAGACTCTAGAAGCAGCCGTACTAGAGACGATCAGCCTAGCCTAGTTCTATGTACGCTTGCTAAATCTTACCACAAAACTGCTACTGACTTTGTACACAGTTTGTGTGTATCGCCACCAACGTTTACTGGTATGTTATGTGTCTTTTTTCAGGTATTAATTAAATAATTAATTAAAGTATTTCTTTTGTAAAGTATTTATTTATTTATTTATTTATTTATTTAGGATGATGATGATGATGATGATTAGTAGTAGTAGTAGTAGAAGTAGTAGTAGTAGTAGCAGTAGTAGTAGTAGTAGTAGTAGTAGTAGTAGTGTTATTATTATTATTATTATTATTATTATTATTATTATTATTATTATTATTATTATTATTATTGTAGCCGGGCTGGGCTACAAAGAATTTCTGATCATTATGATACGTTAGGCCTTACTCTGGTTGGTTGTTTTATTAACGTCTTCTTCATCGAGATGATAAGACGTACGCACGCATTCACACACATATACACCAGAAACATACATACATCCAGACATATAAAATACATAATTGTATAAATTGAGCAACTGGAGAATTAATAAAAGCTTTTGCTAATCTAACGCTTACATCAAAGCTTATGTTATCAATGGAATCGATAATAGAAACATCATTTGGCAAAAATGGACGCATATTATTGCATTGAAATAATACATGTTTCAGTGACATAGATTCACCACGTATACATTTCACATTTTTACAATATTTGGTTTTAATGGAGTTTAATATTATTCTATGTTCCATGCTTGAAATTGATCTAGCAATTCCACAAGGTTTATTATAGTTGCAATTAAGGTTAATATCTTTTACAAAGTTATTTTCTATAGATTTTTGAATTTCTTTAGAAGACAACGGTATTTTTATTGTTTGAGAATTAATATTTGAAGCACCAAGTTTTGGCAGCCCGATCAGCCCAATCATTATAAAGGAAACCACTATGTGAGGGAATCCAGACAAAATTCACCTCAGTGCCATTAGTTATCAAACTGTGAATACTATTTTTAATTTCCAAATTAATTACTTTTCTTTCACCATTATTATCTGACTTCAATGCTTGTAAAACTGACATAGAATCTACGCATAAAACAACGCTGAATATACTCACAGAAAGATTAGAAATTTTATTTAGAGCCACTAATATTACAATTACTACAGCAGTGAAAATCGAATATCCTTTCCCAATAATAATATGATTTAGATATATTTAAATCCGGTATTACAAACCCAGCTACTGCTTCATCTGTGTGAAGAACAGATCCATCAGTATATATTTTTAGTTGACCAGAATACTTCTCACGTATATGATGTCGGACCTCAAATGCAGTAAGCAGAGGGTTGTGGTTTTTATTTTCATTGCAGTAACATATATCATATTTAGCTTTTTCTAATTCCCACATAGGTACTGGTGAAATAATAGTTTTATGTAAACACTCAAAATGCGTTAAAGCAATTTGAATCAAATCTTTTGTAAAGGTTCCTATTGTTGTAAAGGAGTGCACTTTTTGGGCTTCTTTAGGAAAATCTAAATCAGATTGTATGAACAGTTCTTCGTCAGTGCTGTTGTTGATTGCATTTGCTCTTACTATGTATTTGGCACATGATAACTTTCGCCATTCATCAAGAGGAATAACTCCTGCAAGTTTATAGGCCTCTGTGGTTTTTGTATGACTTGGGACCCCTAGTGCTAATGTTATTGCTTTACTGTCTAAGCTTTGTAACTTTTTAAGATAACATTTAGGGGCTGAAAAATACGCTTCCTGTCCGTATGTTAATTTGGATCTCACTAAAGCACAGGCGATATGAATCAGTGTTTTTACGTCTTGTCCCCAAGCTTGTTTGTTAATAATTTTCAATAATTTATAGCTTTTGACAGCCTCCTGTATTAAGTATTCTATCTGTCGTTTCCAATGCAGTTTATATGTAAGATAAACGCCTAACAATGTAACCTCTTTTACGTACTTGAGTTCTTCATTATCACTTTCTAATTTTGGAAATAGTCTAGGCTCCTGACCATAATTAAATAATACCAGGTTTGTTTTTTCCTTTGACAAGTCAAGACCATTGTGATGCATGAAATGACTGATTTTATTTAATTCAGTTTGACATAACTTGGTAATATATTTAATTTCATACAAGAATGTTTTCTTTTTTTAAATTTACATTCATCCATAGTGCTATGTCATCTGCATATTGAACTAGTGATACTTTATTACTCAACTTCTTCGGTAAATCATAAATTAATATATTAAATAAAATTGGTGAAACTATAGATCCTTGTAGACGAATATGAATTCCCCACTTTTACCTTTAATAATAATAATAACGGATTTTTATACAGCGGGTACTCCAGCCTATGACCAGACTCACCACGCTTTACATAGTCATTACATATAAGTACATGCACTCGATAAAACATCGCTTTCGCTACAATACACCAAAAGACAGAACAGTAAGGGTACAAATTATTTACACTTATGTACACAAATTACAATTTACAACTATGTACACAAATGACAGAAAAGACAAATAGAATAGCAAAATCATATTCACAGCTATTTATATGCCCGGTTAGGCCCAGGAGGAAAAACAGTGCCAATGTAATTATACATGACCTGACTAACCAATTGATTTTATTTTGTACATTAATCTTGCATGCCAGACTCTGTCATATGCTTTGGTGATGTCAAAAAATGTTGCTAAAATGCTTTTTCATTTTGCAAATTGTCTCTTAATATTGGTTGTAATTTTTACTAAATGGCCTAATGTCGATCTTCCTTTTTGAAAACCAGCCTGATTAACTGGTATAATATTATGTTTTATACAATAATATGATATTCTTTCTAAAATAATCTTTTCCATTACTTACTTACTATGTTCTCTGTTATGTTTAAACTAGCTGTATGTAATAACTTGATGTTAAAGTTCGTAGCTTGAACTTTTAGAAAGAACAAGAAGAAGACCAGAGCTCATGAACATGACCGGTTTATTCCAAAACTCAAGAAAAAGGGAAGGGAAATAACTCCCAGTTACAAAGGATAAAAGATAGCTCTGGGGCGATCATAGGCACATGATCGAGCAATAATGTAACATCCCCCATCGTTTAGCGAGATCAACAGAGTGCGTAAGTGCGATCTCTTAGTATGATGCACTTCGAGAATAAAACTTTCAACGGTAAACGAACTGGCGTTGGGAGAGAGAGAGAGAGAGAGAGAGAGAGAGAGAGAGAGAGAGAGAGAGAGAGAGAGAGAGAGAGAGAGAGAGAGAGAGAGAGAGAGAGTGTGTGTGAAAATTCATCACCCTAGCCTCCATCACTTTATCATCTTTTCTCTCCACCACTACAAAATTTTTCTGTAGCGGACAGAAAGGCGACTGGTTGAGGCTTGGGAGAGAAATTGTCTACCTTGATTTTCTTGGTTAGACTGGCCTTGGGTGGCTCCTGCTTTGCAGAATCCTTTGGGTATGCCATTGGGTTAGCAGGACAAGGTGACACGACATTTGTTCTCCCCGGCTGACCATTCGCCTGCTGCTTTTGGTGGCGAGCGGAATGACATTGTCGGCAGGCATTTTGTGCAGGTCGGTGGCAGCGACCTTGCAGTAGAGTGCGTGGCACTAGTAGCCGGCAACCCGGTACTCCCAACCACGCTTCACCGCACAGGATGATGCTGGACCATGGTAACTGCTGTATGCAGTGGGTTTTTTTCACTGTAGTGAGTATGGACTGACTGGGCGTAGTCAGTGTCGGTTCCAGACATACAGTACCTGTTGCGAACGGGTTGCCGGCAGGCATTGTATGCAAGTCGGTGGCAGCGGCTTTACAGAAGAGTGCGTGGCACTAGTGGCCGGGAACCCGGTGCTACCGGCCACGCTTCACCGCCTTGCAGGGCAAATATTTGTATGTCCCTCTTTTGAGGGATAAAATGATAATAACAGCTCGGGTGGAACAATGTTCCCAAGGTCGTAGCCGAGAGACGGGAGTCAAAATACTCCGCTCAGATACATTATTATTATTATTATTATTATTATTATTATTATTATTATTATTATTATTATTATTATTATTAGTATTATTATTATTTGTAGTAGTAGTAGTAGTAGTAGTAGTAGTAGTAGTAGTAGTAGTAGTAGTAGTAGTAGTAGTAGTAGTAGTATTGTAACGAAGCAGCGTTCATTAAAAATATATTTCATAATAATAAATAAATTGGACTGACAAAATAAAAAAAGACTTTTTGTTTTTGTTTGAATACTTCATTCACACTCATTTATTCTTCACGAAGGCGACATGACACAACAATAATAATAAATCACAACACTAATTTGCAGGAGTACGAAGAATTTGATGTCCGATGATGTTGTCTCAATGCACAGTCAATGTTCAATGAAGATGGCAGATGATCTTGTCTCAATGGCATAGTCGATGCTCAATGAAGTTGACAGTCCTATGGCACGATGATGATGACTTGATTACTGCATTATTTTCCCCTGATTACCACCACATAAAAACCCTAAAACAGACAATGTGAACCAAAATCCTTAACGTTATGTCATAATATTATTTTCACCTTAAATCTATTCATAATGAAAATTCGCCGCTCTTCATAGGGCAAAACAACGGTCATTTTCTCCATTTTATGACCTTCACTATTCAAGTCCTTATTCTAAATACATTTCCATCAAAATCTATATTATTATCATTCCTTAATATCCAAGTACTTATTCTATATATTATCTATTGGTCTACGTACCTCCAAAGAGGGCTGGACACGACTATTACATTAAGAAACAAACAGCACTACTTTCACACGCCCATTTTCTTCAGATCATCATAACCAACACCGGAAATGGCGAAATGTGCGTCATCATGCAGTACGATAATGACGTAAAAATATATAATTTTATTTGTGCACTAGTATCTTGGCAGTCCGCTGGACCCTATAAACACTGAATATCTATCTATCTATCTATCTATCTATCTATCTATCTATCTATCTATCTATCTATCTATCTATCTATCTATCTATCTATCTATCATTATCCTATCCTATCCTATCCTGTCCCGTAACCCGGAGGTCGTAATGGGCACCACAGATGATCGTTTAACCAGCATACTCCATCTTTCTCTGTCCTCAGCAGCCCTGATGGCTTCGCTCAGTGTCAAAGCAGTCCATTCTCGAATGTTGTCCTCCCACCTCTTTTTTGGTCTTCATCTTCTTCTACCTCCTTGCACTGTACCTTGCAGAATGGTCTTTGCAAGGCCTGATGATCTGGTGACGTGGCCATGCCATCGGAGTTTCCGTTTCTTCACCACTGTGAGCAGGTCATCGTGTTGTCCAATGGCTTGTGTGATGATCTGTCGGACTTCGGCGTTGGTGCTATGTTGGGTATAGGAAATGCCCAGAAGTCTTCTGTAGCACCTCATCTCCATGCTTTGTATTTTTCGTTGTTGATCTGCTGTGAGGGTCCATGCTTCGCAAGCATACAGGAAGATGGAGATTACATGGGAGCGCAGCAGTCTTATTTTGGAATGTAGACTGACGGTCCTGTCTTTCCAAATGGGCTTCAACCTCGTCAGGACAGCAGTTGTTTGTGCAATCCTAGAGACGACCTCCTGTCGGGACCCATTGTCTGATACAATGGCTCCTAAATATTTGAACTGTGCATTGTGTTGAGGGATTGGCCTTTGACCTTGATGTCCGTGTTGATGCGTAGGGCATCCCGACTTTTGTCTGGCTATAGTAGGGACCCACATAGCCCTACAAAAACCCGATGCGTAGCGGAGTTGAGAAATGTGGATGCGTAACGATTCGCCTCCCGTGTGCCGCCCGATTCTGCCCCACCACAAAGCCACGCTGCGCACACGCTAACATAGGCCTGCTTTCGCTACTTTCGGAATCGGGTTACCGTTCGGCAAAGGTTGGGTTACGGTCGGGTAAGTTTTGGGTACCCCGACGATTGCCCCATCTTTATCGAAAGTCGGGCTACTGTTTGGCGAACGTGGGCTTACGATCGGGTAAGTTTCGGGTAGCCCCACGATCGCCCGATCTTTGCCCGAATCAGGCCCGAGTCGGTTCCAATTTCCATTTGCCCGATCGGGCCCCGATCGGTAGCCCGATCCGGGACCCATCGGGCCCCGAAATTGTGGTTAGCTGGGAACGTTCCATCAATAGTGGTCCAGCTCGTGGGCCAGTTCTTCTAAATTTCCTTACTCATTAAGGGTCCTGACATTCCAGGTTCCTATGACGATGTTGTTTCTCGTGCGGATCTTGCTAATTTGTCCATCAGTAGCATACTTATCACCTCCATCCTGGTGGCCAACGGAAGGCGCGGTCTTTGTGCCGGGCGACGACCGATCCGGTATGGAATTAGTGGATAGTTTCATCATCTAACATGCATTCATCTATCATTATAATTACTTTAACTTAGGTCTTTGACTAGCCAACTAATTAGCAAACTTGGCGAAAATTCTCTGCCTTTTAAAAAGAAGTAAATCAATGGGTCCAGACTGCGTAGTATTAAATGTTGCTGGATGTCTTTACAGTTTGGGCGAAGGTTTGATTTCATTTCACTTACCTATCCCAAGCAGCCATACAACAAAGGGCCCTCATAGGGCCAGTGGTGGCAAGGTGTGTTGGCCCACAGCTGGCAAAGTGCTGGCAAAATGAGCGTGAACGGCGGCCCGACCGTTGGCCCGACCATCGGCTGCCCATCGGCATTTCATTGGCCCAGCTCCGGCAGCTGATGGCTGCCGACAAAATGCCAGTACATTCCCCTCATTTGCCATTAGTTAGCCGATGATGGCCCATCACACTGATGCATCGGCCCTTCACTTCCCAACTACGTTTCACCATCGGCCCACCATCGGCAACTGATGGCTGCCAACAAAATGCCAGCCCATTGCCTACAGTCGAAGCTAGATGATTCCCATCCCTCTCCCCATATTGCATGTGTGTGGGTAAACATATTTATGCATGCAATGTGTCTATCTTACTAGTTTAGAGCACAAACAAAAGCAATTAAGATGAAATGCAATTGATTTATTAAATCTCATAGAAAGGCATATCAAGAATAAATAACATTATTATTAGACCACAATACATCCAACACAATACTGAGAACAACCTTGAAAGCATTAGTTATTTTTAATCATTGTTTATATGGTCTAGCGGACTACGACGAGCTGAATCAGGACCACTCACTAAATAGGCCATCTATCACAACAAAATCAAAAACATGTTTAGGATCTGCAAACACACCCGTACAAAACTAAAATTTTACGATATAAGCAATGCTGAGGGTGTCAGACTTCCCACTTAATTTTTCATCCTCAGATTACAACAAATGCGTTAAAGCTATACGACATATATTCTAAGACTTTAAATACATACATAAAAACACGAATCAACAAAGAACAGAGACCAAAAGATCATCCCAGTACAATGTGTACAATTTCACCTTCTATAACCACCAGTCTGGCATGTTAACCACAATATCATAAAATTGCAGAGAAAAACAGAACAGGGAATGATGGTAAAAATACAGGTGACTGACACATTGAAAGGGTGCATACTGTAGACAACAGAAAAGGCAGAAATTCAAAGATAGAAAAGGGGAAATTGTAAGTGCTAAACTTCCAGAAACTGGGGAAACTAAATGGAAAGATTCCCCTGGGGGGTGAAGAGGCGGGACGTTCATTTAGCATCCTCAGATGACAAACACTATTAAGAAACATGACTGATGAGAAATAATCGCCCAAATTTAAAAAAAATCTGGATCGATAAATTCAAATGTTTTCCATCATATAGGAGATCCAACGATCATCCCAGTACGTACAGTTTTACTACCTAATCACCACATACTGGCAGGATAAACAAGAATATCATAAAACTGCAGAGGAGAAATATAAAAAAGAGGTAGAAGGAAAAAATATACAAAGAAAGACTACATAAACTGTACACTTCCATCATATACAAAAAAAAAACAGTGTAAACGTTTGACATTTACATGTAACATGCTTAAAACATTGGGAAGCAAGATTATGTAAATCTTGGGGGGAAAATATCCATGGCAGAGGTACTAACCAGTATATATTCACACACTAATTATGTACAAAAACTTCAAGAGGTGACTAAACCATTACTGTATGTTTAAAATCAAAACTCACGGAAATGTATCAATAAAACAGTAACAATTGTCATAAATGTATACAAATTATGAAAACATACTAGATACACGTTAACATACTTGAAACAGCAAACGGTAAGATTATAAACAGAATACGATTATTAGACCTATAATACTTGGATAAAAAAATTAAAGCCAGGACTACAGAAATTTAAAGTAATTCAACACAGGCAGTAAGAAAATCACTAAATGTAATAATCTTTTTAAAATTTGTAGAAAAGACCACATCTAGCCATAATTATTATGCACACAACAAAGATAAAAGCTAACTAGAACGATTACAGAGCCACAATCATAGTCAACACTTGAATAGAAAATAAAAGCTAAAATTGCATTAAAATTAGAGATAGCATTAATTTTTCTTAATCACCAAACTACTGCTAGACATCATGATTATCAAACATCAGGAAAACACTGGCATATAACATAGGCATGAAAAGTTGGGCAACAGGCGCAGACTGAGTAAATTCAACACAGAGTAGAACACATAGATGTACTATTGTATTTATTGTGGGAAAAAAATCCACAATTAAAACATAATACTCTTGGAAAAGGCTAGAGAAATTTGAAATAATTCAATACAACAATGGCTAATGTGTGGACCAAAATAGCGCCACTTTTATGGATAGTGATCAAAATAATGGTAGATGTCACAATGTATATAATCGAGAAAAACACTTTGGCACATAACACATTCTTATTTTGTAAAACTTGGGGGGAAATATTCATGGCAGAGGTACTAACCAGAATATATACACACACTAATTATATACAAAAACTTCATGAGATGAATAAACATTTACTGTATGTTCAAAAACAAAACTTAAAGAAATGTATTAATAAAACAGTAACAATTGTCATCAATGAATATAATTATAAAAACATACCAGGTACATACATACGTAAACTACTTGAAACAGCAAACGGTAAGATTATTAACAGAATAAGATCATTAGACCTATAATACTTGGATAAAAAATTATATTAAAGCCAGGACTACAGAAATTTACAGTAATTCAACACGGGCAGTAAGTAAATCACTAAATGTAATATTCCTTTTAAAACTTGTAGAAAAGACCACAACTAGCCATAATTAGAATGCACAAAAAAGATAAAAGCTAACTAAAGAAATTTGAGCCACAATAATAGTCAACACTTGAATAGAAAATGAAAGCTAAAATTGCATTAAAAATAGAGAAAGCATTAATTTTACAAGTAACCACTAAACTAGTGCTAGACATCATGATTAGCAAACATCAGGAAAACACTGTGGCATGTAACATAGCCATGAAAAGTTGGGCAACCGAGTAAATTCAACACAGAGTGTGACGTGGAGTTTTATTGTTGCTGGGCTCTGCACAATGGAATGCTGTAACCCTCACGTCTAATAGGGACAGCTAGTGAGTCACCCGGTGAATTACTTTAATACATGTATTTGTTTAGCTCGGTCTGTGTTAAGGCTTGGGTACAGGGATAGATAGAAAAATGGTAAAAGATCACTGTCACACTAGCTTTCACACGGCTATGAATGTTATCTTATTCTATTGTACCTAGATCCGGTTATACCCAATTCCTATCCTACACAAATCCTGACTAGGCTCGCCAATTAAAGTGTGACGTGGGGTTTTATTGTTGCTGGGCTCTGCACAATGGCATGCTGTAACCTTCACGTCTTATTCTATGGGGACCGCTAGTGAGTCACCCGGTGAATTACTTTAATACATTTATTTGTTTAGCTCGGTCTGTGTTAAGGCTGGGGTACAGGGATAGATAGAAAAATGGTAAAAGATCACTGTCACACTAGCTTTCACACGGCTATGAATCATATGTAGTCCAGCCACTTGAAAACAGTAAAAATCACACATTTATTTCTTCTACTCTATACACAATCTTCGAAGTACGAATCTAACTTAAAATTTCAATTGTCAATGCGAATGGTTCGCTCGCTGATAATCTAGGCAGCCACCTTTTCTTTATCGGGCACTGGCTACTAGCGTTCATGAAGAGTGGACTACTGTGGTCCTTTTGATACAGTTTTAGTGCACTGTTTCCTGGGCACTTAACTGAGTGGTTTCATGGTTGAAGCGCTGCGTTGAGGTAGTTTCTAAGACACGCTGTGTTGTCTTTGTTTGTGTTCGACGGGTGGGCTATCTGCGCTCGATGCTGTAGATGCCTCGGCAGCCAACTCGAATCGTAGATTATTTTCTGTTCTTTGCTGAGTTGGGCTCACGATATCCCGCTTGCTCGTCTGTAACATTGTTGCGTTTATTGTTGGATTTATTTTGTTATAAGCAGAAAAGATTAAAGATGTAATGTTGCAAGATGTTAATGCGTGTAGTGACCTTTTTTCTTGAAAACTCTTCCTGGACAAGACTCCTTGTTTGTGTATGAGGTCTGTTGGATCAGCTTGGGAGTGTTGGACGCTTTCTGCCGGGTGGTCACTAGGGCTTCCTATGATTGTACTATTTAGCACTATAAGCATTTTATATGTATGTGTTTCATTGATGATTTATAATGATGTTTGTATTCTATTTTGTTTTTGTAACCGGGGTGTTCGCGTAGTTGAGGTCAACCCTCAGCCGTCCCCCGCGTGGGATGTCTTTATTGTAAAGTGACTGGCCGGTGGAGGGCATTCAATTTTCCCACTGGGGTTGTTTCAGCAGATCTTTTATGCGGATCGGGGGTTGTCCGGTCCTGATTTGGCTCGGAAGAGTCCGCTGGACCTAAAGCAACAATAAATCAATCAATCAATCAGTGGCTCAATACATAAACTTCCGCTTGCTATCAAACTCTTCTTTTACATATAAAAAAAGATAAAATACTGTCACAGAAAATGAACAATATTTACTAGTGATAATAAAATCAACTTCCTCGAAAGGTAGGCAAGATGACAACTTAACCGAGTTCGAAGAGGTCAAGACTGAGTACGCGTTTGGGTCAAATGCTCTTGTAGAATATCCCGACCCTCAAATCCGGCACAGTCATGGTTCTTCTTAGATGTCTTGACTGTAGCCCTTCCCAATGGCCGATGGTTAACAACACACCCTTGGAAGTAAGGTGAAGTTTCAGGAACAGGTTCCAGAATAAAGGTGAAGAAGAGGTCCCACCTGTATTATCGAAGTACAGGTGAGTACCACGAAAACCCCCATTATAATGTTTGCCAGGTTATTCGCTTGGAAAGCGATTTTATTATTTACAATCGGCCTCTTGGCGATAAACAATGAAAATGAAAATCCTGGCCCTAAATTATCAAATTATCCAACTCAACAATTATTTATTTACATTTAACACAAGAGCATTGAGCAAACAACCCATTATTAAATCATTCAAATGAATTCCATCCGCGAAGACGCAATCTCCAAGAAAACGGTTACTCCATGGCAACCGGCTAACAGTTCGTATTGCGCAACTCGCAATCACAACTTCTTCATTTATAATCAACGTCATTGCGTAAATAATTATCATTTATTTACCCGCAAAGATCCCTCACTGAATGCATAAATTAAATGAATATAAACAACAACATTAACTATGGATGATCTCGAAAATTACATAACTTATTTTTTTCATTGCGATTCCCGCAAGAAAAGAAAACGACAATTTATTTTCTGTTGCACCTTCTGCAACCAGAATTATACCTACACATATAAAAATCATTCTGCTAAATAATTACCCATAATTAAACGAAGCAATTCTCTTACAAATGATAGTATTCAAGTATAGACTTAGACTCTCTACGATTTATTTTATTCCTAAGAGTTTCACCCACCAGTTACAAGATCTCTTCAGTTCGTAGCAATTCGACCCTCTAATCGTCAGTTGACAATGTGATCAGCGCAAATGCTTCTTTCAAAGACGAGTTGAAAGACATCGAAGTAGACAGTAGCTATAGCTGCAACAGGTCTACGTTCGACATCGTCTGCTCCCTGCTGTCTTCCATCTCTGGCATCAATCTTGTCAATTTTCTTCAGCAAAGGTGTCCAAACGGTTCTCTGTGGTACTATCATCAACACGTCACCGAAGGAATGGAAGAGGACGATGCCTAGATTGAACGTTCAGATTTGTCAATGTATTGGATGACGGTTTTTGACCGTTGAAAAGAAGAGCTCGGAGGGTGTGGTCCTCTCGCTTTGAAGTCTGAGTCACAAGTGTTGGTAAACAAATGTGCCTACGAAGATATACCTGTGCACCTCGTTGTCAATGCCAACTTTACGACTTACGAATGTGTGCAGGGTACGTTCTACGTCATGTCTTCAAAATAAAAATGGCTGTCCTAAGAATACGTCACTTTCCTTGTGACGTCATAGATTCTTGACTAGATTGTCTTTTTACTATCAATATTTTTGAATATACAGTAACAATACAATTATACTTTACTTCTCAGTTTAGAAGAAAATAATAATTCTAGATTATCTCGAGTGCTATGCCCAAAAATGAAATAACTGAATTTCATTACAATACCCCCCTTCTAAGATAAAAAGTGGTCTAGCCAATTTCACATTACATAGAACGTCTGAGATAATCCGCTTCAACCTTCTTCAGTCCGAAAGGCATGACCTTCCACTGGAACTGACCTTGCGGAGTGGTGAATACAGTTTTTTCCTTATCTCCTTTGACCATCTTGATCTGCCAGTACCCTTTGGTAAATCTAATTTACTGAAAAACTTCTTGTTACTCAGCTGATTCACATCGGGCATAGGCTCAGCGTCAAATTTGGTCACCTGATTCAGTTTTTGCTAAGAGTTTCAGCAATGTTCACCTTCTCAGGTCCCTCCAACCTATTTAATTGAATCAGCGGAATCTTCGAAGTCCGCGATGTTGGCACATCAAGTTCGCTAGCGTCCTCCATCATCACTACTGCTACAATATGTGTCTCTGTACTTGGCGCTCTGTCAACATACTTTTTCAATATATTGGCATGGTACAACCGTTCACTGTCACCAATGGCAACACGGTAATCATAGTCGTTGACTTTGTCAGTGACTATGTATGGTCCACGCCAAGTCATTTGGAGTTTATTAGCTTTGTTTGGGAGAAGGAGCAGCACCTTTTCTCCTACGCTGAAAGAACGAGCTTTTGTCTTCTTGTTAAAGAATTTCGCTTGTTTAGCAGCGGCTTTCCTCAGATTTTCTCTGGCAATCACGCATGTCTCCTCAAATCTGTTGCGCAGATCAACTACATATTGAAATGTAGTGCGAACTTCTTCGTTCTGGTCATCTTTATTCCAAAGTTCTTTCAGTATCTGCATCGGAACGCGTACAGTTCTTCCATACAGAAGTTCGAAAGGAGATAACTGTAGCGATTCCTGCGGTACGTCCCGTATTGCGAAAAGCAAAGCCGGAATGAAACGATCCCATTCCCGCGTCTGTTCTTGGCATAGATGTTTTAGCATACTCTTGATCGTACCGTTGAATCGTTCGACCAAGCCATTACCCTGCGCGTGATATGGTGTCGTGCGCAATCCTTTAATACTGAGAAGACGGTTGACCTCATCAGCTAAGTTTCCAACAAATTGAGAACCGCGATCTGTAAGGATCTCCTTTGGTATTCCGAGGCGGGTCCACATCTCCCACAACGCTTCCGAAACCTCCTCGGCCTTGATCGATTTAAGAGGTTTAGCTTCAGCATACCGAGTGGCATAGTCTATCATCGTTACAATGTAACGATGTCCGCGATCCGACATTGGTATAATCGGGCCAATTAGATCCACGGCAACTCTCTCGAATGGTGACTGTGTTTATCACTGGCATTCGGCCGATCGGGATTTTACGTGAATTACCTCTGGGCGTGGTCCTTTGACATACGTCACACGACGCACAGTATCGCCGTATGTCACCACAAATCCCAGGCCACGTAAAAGCATCCGAAATCCGACTTCTGGTTTTTCTGATACCCAAATGTCCGGCCATTGGTGTATCATGCGCTAGTCGCAAGACTTCAGCGGGGTATGTAGACGGAACAAAAACCTGGCGAGTTAACTTTCCGTTCTCGTTGAAAAATCTGTATAAAATATTCTTGGACCATCGATAGTCCGACAAAAGTTTCTTTCCTTTCTTTCCTCGGTCAGCTTCGGTTGTTCCCGTCTCTGCTAACTTTCTGATTTTCTCTAGAGTGGGATCTTTCTTCTGTTCCTGACTCAAATCCTCTGGAGTCACATCGCCTAATAACGACCCGGAGATCTTGAGAACTCGGTCCGACTTTTTCTCATCTCCTCTTGTCTGCACTGCAGAACATCTTGACCGTATGGCATAGACAGGGATAGGTACAATCTCACCTAGTTCTGTGGTACGATAATTCCCGATTAAAACCGGACAAACAGGATTATCCATCATAGCAACTTCCGTCTTTCCGCTGAAAAACGGAGTCTCTAACTGAACCAAAGCGATGGGCAAACTCATCCGTTCAGTACTGGACGCAAGCATAACATCAAGAGTCTTTCCAATCTTATATTTGTCGGGTATAAGACTCCACTGTACGATTGTTACAGATGCTCCCGTGTCGCGTATTGCTAACGCGACTTTGCCTTCCACCTTCACTTCACACTCAGGTGAAAATGGAATCTTTGTGCACGATTCACACAATTCACTACTCGCAGCCTTACTAGACTCGACCATATCTGGTACAAATACGGCTGCTGATTGTTTGGTCGACCTTCTTGGACAGTATTTCGATACATGTCCTTGTTCGTTACAACTATAACAAGTTATGTCAGTAAACCTATGCCTGTGACCTTGACCTTGCGCGAACCGGTTCGAATCCATTCTATTCAGTTGCGGCTCAACATTGTCATTTTTAGGTTTCAGATCTCTCAGCTTGTTTCTCGCATCAAAAGAATTCTTTGGGCGCTCATGGCTTGAACCTGCAGTTATTTTTGCTGACTCAAAAATCAGAGCTTGTTCAACAGTTTCTTCTATGTCACTAGGTGACTTCTCAAGAATGAACCTTGCTTGGTCATAAGGAATCCCTTCACTGAATTTCTCCACCATGAAGAGATCTCTTAATTCCTTATATGTGTCACCCGTATTAGCTAATTGCTGCCAAAGCGTCAACCAAAGGTCAAGGTTGGTCGCAAATTCTTTAGTAGTTTCACTGCTTTGACGCTTGGCCGATCGAAATTTCTTCCTATACTCCTCTGCGGTCAAGCGAAATCTAAGCAGTAGAGCTTTCTTTAGTTCGTCATAATCTGCGGCTTTCTCATCTGACATAGCGAGTAAACCTCCCGCGCTTTACCTTTCAATAAAGTGCTGAGTTTCAAAGCCCAAATATCTTCCTCCCACTTCAGCTGTTTGGCTGTTCTCTCGAACGTACAGAGATATGTTTCAAGGTCGTCTTTATCTTCTAAAAATGGTAATATAACCTTGAGGAAATCCTGTTGTAGGTGATTGGAATGACTAACTCTGACTCCATTATCAGCTGTTCTTTCAGAATGATCAGTTTGGATTTTCAATCGTTCTATCTCGCAGTCCTGATAGTCTCGGCGCTTCCTTTCTTCGACTTCCGCTTGAAACTGCAATTTCTTTTGCTCAACTTCTGCTTGAAGTTGTAGCTTCTTTTGCTCAGCCTCAAGTTTATCTTTCCTTTGGCGCTCTTCAGCTTCAAACTGTAATTTCTTCGCTTCCAATTCAAAATTCCTCTTCTTTTCTTCAACTTCAGCTAAGCCGTCTTTCTCATCCCTGATATATTGGAGTAAATCCGCTCCAGATAAACCCAAACTCTCACCTTCAGCTTTAAACCTAGCTGTTGGGTTATCTCCCTCTATCTGACGAGACTGTGGTCGAGTCGTCGTACTCATAGATGTAGACTGGTCAGCCATAATCCAGAAAAGATATTCTAGGTTGAAATAAAGTAAGTGGTTTGCCAACACTACTCAATGAACCTAATTACATGAATTAGAAAAACTAAATTAATTATGTATTTCTATTTCACTACGTCTTATACTACATTTAATAATGCACCCTCAGCAATTATTAAAAACACTTCACAGTTACTGGTACTAGATTCTGCAACCGTCTATACTAGCCAACAACAATTGCTCTATCTGTACCCTCCAGTTTTATAGACTAACTGAACAATGGACTTACTCTCCTGCCATTTCAGATACGGACTGCTTCGAATAAATACATAAAACTTCCGAAGACTTTATTCGTATATAATCATACCCACACGATTATATA
Source organism: Oncomelania hupensis (assembly GCA_036898135.1). NCBI lineage: Eukaryota > Metazoa > Mollusca > Gastropoda > Littorinimorpha > Pomatiopsidae > Oncomelania > Oncomelania hupensis. Next base: position 65,187,971 of record CM072520.1, on the reverse strand, counting down.
CCTAACATAATTCAGCCGGTCATTCCTTTATGGTGACCCGAATTTGCTAGACCTTGTAAACGCAATCCAATGTTCCCTGATAATTAATCCTATAGGCTCTACTTCTTTTGAGACAAAGATTGTTATAAAAATTTCAAACTTTAATGGCCCTTATTGTAGAACTCCCTATCTAACCTATTAACTCATTGAAGTCGTGCCGCTAACGGTGCTACGGCCCTAGCGGTGCCACACAGGAGCGTGCCGCCGCTATGTGTACGTCGCGTGTTCACAATTTTTTTTTATAACAGAAAATGAGTACCAAGGGAACTAAGCAATACCCATACTTGAAAGGAGTCTTTTTAGAGTAGATTGCTTCCCTTTGACCATATTTTTGGCAAAGTTTCTTCTGGGGGTTTTCCGATTTTTATGAAGCTAGCAACGCATTGTTTACAAAATGGCTTCCGGTTTTGAACACCGATTGTTGGGAAAATTTTGTTTTAGTTATGTGACAAATGCCTCTTCAGATTGTGCTTTCATGATTATTTGTGTATAAAATTCATTTCTACTGTGTTTTTACTTCATAAAAACAAGAGAATCAAATATTTTCATATAAAAAATGGATGCAACATATAGGTATTGTGCTTCTTATAAAAAAGTGTTTTTTTGCAAAAGTGATGTGTTTTTGGTGCAAAATAATTTTTTTCTGGACGATTATAGCAGATTGGTGGTAAATGAAATTAAAGAAACGTACTTTAAGCTTTCATTTGCAATTTATTTTATGTTTCTATGTTGTCTAGCACATTTGGTGTGATTTTGTAAAAATAGCCTAAAATCCTGCGACTCTGGAATGATGCCGAGTCTGGCACTCTGCGACTTCAATGAGTTAAAGTATACGCCTTTAACATATTGTCTAAATGACTGTTTCACAAATAAACAATGTTCACTAGATCTCCATCTAGCTGTCAAAAACGACTAGGTAACTTAGTTCTACATTATTAAGTTCTACCTATACAACACTCTAGATTAACACAGGTCCTCGTGTTTCCGAATTCATCTTTTACCAATGACCGATACTTGATAATAAATTCAATCTAGCACACGACTAATCAACTGTATGACTAATCAAAAGAACAAATCTGTCCGTCGATTTTTCCCCTTCAATAGAATATTTCACATACAGAATTCTATCGCCAAAATATAAACTGGATAAACTGCTATAACTATCCTTCTAGATGGTTAACTTAAATGTTGTTAACGATGGCAAGGTTATTACAACATGTACAAAATATGCATAAACATGATGATAACAAGATTATTAAAACCAGTAAAAAGTGCAAAATTGCGACATAATTCCCGCACCTTAGAAAATAGAGATACACTCGTTGTTATAATTTCGTTATAGTTACGTTATAAACTATCCCAGACGATGCCCCCACTTGTTGCGTTTATTGTTTGATTTATTTTGTTATAAGCAGAAAAGATTAAAGATGTAATGTTGCAAGATGTTAATGCGTGTAGTGGCTCAATACATAAACTTCCGCTCGCTATCAAACTCTTCTTTTACATATAAGAAGAAGATAAAATACTATCACAGAAACTGAACAATATTTACTAGTGATAATAAAATCACCTTCCTCGAAAGGTAGGCAATTTCAAGATGACAACTTAACCGAGTTCGAAGAGTTCAAGACCGAGTACGCGAATTGAGTCAAATGCTTTGTAGAATATCTCGACCCTCAAATCCGGCACAGTCATGGTTCTTCTTAGATGTCTTGACTGTAGCCCTTCCCAATGGCCGATGGTTAACAACACACCCTTGGAAGTAAGGTGCAGTTTCAGGAACAGGTTCCAGAATAAAGGTGAAGAAGAGGTCCCACCTGTATTATCGAAGTACAGGTGAGTATCACGAAAACCCCCATTATAATGTTTGCCAGGTTATTCGCTTGGAAAGCAAGTTTATTATTTACAATCGGCGTCTTGGCGATAAACAATGAAAATGAAAATCCTGGCCCTAAATTATCAAATTATCCAATTCAACAATTATTTATTTACATTTAACACAAGAGCATTGAGCAAACAACTCATTATTAATTCATTCAAATGAGTTCCATCCGCGAAGACGCAATCTCCAAGAAAACGGTTACTCCATGGCAACCGGCGAACAGTTTGTATTGCGCAACTCGCAATCACAACTTCTTCATTTATAATCATCGTCATTGCGTAAATAATTATCATTTATTTACCCGCAAAGATCCCTCACTGAATGCATAAATTAAATGAATATAAACAACAACATTAACTATGGATGATCTCGAAAATTACATAACTTATTTTTTTCATTGCGATTCCCGCAAGAAAAGAAAACGACAATTTATTTTCTGTTGCACCTTCTGCAACCAGAATTATACCTACACATATAAAAATCATTCTGCTAATTAATTACCCATAAATAAACGAAGCAATTCTCTTACAAATGATAGTATTCAAGTATAGACTTAGACTCTCTACGATTTATTTTATTCCTAAGAGTTTCACCCACCAGTTACAAGACCTCTTCAGTTCGTAGCAATTCGACCCTCTAATCGTCAGTTGACAATGTGATCAGCGCAAATGCTTCTTTCAAAGACGAGTTGAAAGACATCGAAGTAGACAGTAGCTATAGCTGCAACAGGTCTACGTTCGACATCGTCTGCTCCCTGCTGTCTTCCATCTCTGGCATCAATCGTCAATTTTCTTCAGCAAAGGTGTCCAAACGGTTCTCGGTGGTACTATCATCAACACGTCACCGAAGGAATGGAAGAAAACGATGCCTAGATTGAACGTTCAGATTTGTCAATGTATTGGATGACGGTTTTTGACCGTTGAAAAGCAGAGCTCGGAGGGTGTGGTCCTCTCGCTTTGAAGTCTGAGTCACAAGTGTTGGTAAACAAATGTGCCTACGAAGAAATACCTGTGCACCTCGTTGTCAATGCCAACTTTACGACTTACGAATGTGTGCAGAGTACGTACTACGTCATGTCTTCAAAATAAAAATGGCTATCCTAAGAATACGTCACTTTCCTTGTGACGTCATAGATTCTTGACTAGATTGTCTTTTTACTATCAATAGTTTTGAATATACAGTAACTTCACATAATATAAACAACTACAATTATACTTTACTTCTCAGTTTAGAAGAAACTAATAAATCTAGATTATCTCGAGTGCTATGTCCAAAACTGAAATAACTGAATTTCATTACAAACATATGAGACGAAATTCTGCACGATCCTGAATAATAGGTCTGTGCAGAGTGTCTCGCTGAAAGCCAAAGTAGCCCTCAGTGATAGCTCCACATCTCTATACGTAAGCGACGAACATTCTGCTAAGTCGGTGGTCCACTGGAATCTCCAATCTAATTTCCTATACATACATAAATAATCAGAATCAGAATCAGAATCTTTATTGTCCCCATGAAAACACAAGGAAATGTGTGTGCGGCATACACTTCATCAAAACATCGGCACAAAAGCAATAAAGCACAAAAGACTTCAGGGATTAAAACAATAATAATAATGGACATTTATATAGCGCTATTACTTGTCCTTTTAGAGACAAGCGCATAGCGCTTTACATGAAAACAATACACCCCAAAGAACAGAAAAGCAGTTGTACACAACATGAATGTAGCTTATAAAATAATAAAAGTCATGCATCCTACTTTCTAACCCCTAACACAAAACACCCACCTACACACACACACACACACACACACACCCACACCCACACACCCACACACACAGTCACATGCACACACACTCACACATACCAGAAGTTAAAAAGTTACTGGTACAGTATTTAATGCAGACTGTCACTGGCCTGTGGAAGGACCAGTAATGACGTCACGTCTAACCTACAGTGTTCTAAACACACAACGGGAGTTGTGCTAAGTCTGTGTTTATTTCAGTTCAGTGCAGATCAACTGCAAATATTAATCGTGGCTAACTATACACATAAAGAATTAATAATATTATAAACATTCACTGGTATAGCCACTGGTCTGCAAGCATACATATAGGTTAAACAACAGCGGTTCCGTCAGGTATACAACATGGCGTCAAACCCGGTCGTGCTTGAAACGTGGTCGGCTTCTCCACGTGGTAAGGCAAAGTCGGACTAACAATTCAAATCTATGCATAGCAAATTCCACACACATAATTTCAACAATAATAGTAATACATCACGATGAAACAGAAATATGTTCATTTACCTGTTCGACAATGTCAGGCCGTGGCTATTTGATTGAAGCCGAAAATTCACCAAGCACTGCTGCCTAATCTTCTCAGGAGAGATCAATCAATCAATCAATATTTTAATTTAACGTCTTTTCACAACAATGTAATTTTAGACAACCATAACTGTAGCAGATTACAACTCAGTTATATGTGCTTTGTGTGAATGAATCTTATTAATTCATGAACTGAATTTACTTGCATTGTCCATGTATGAATGTCTATGTTATGTGTTCACTATAACTGTTATATAAGGCCAACTGAGAGTGAGAATAAACCAAGAGAAAAGCTGAATCTGGACTGACGTGTATGCATGCAACCTTCTATATTTCTCTATCATAACTTCTACATGGTGTCAGAGACATGGATCGCCTAAACCCACCAGAATCACTGCAACTTGAAGGCAATATCGCAGACAACTGGAAACGCTTCAAGCAAGCCTTCCTTATTTATCAAGCCGCAAGTGGACTTGACACCAAGAACCGTAAGGTGCAAAGCATGACTCTACTTCACATCATAGGTCCTGAGGCGCTCGACATCTACAATACGTTCCACTGGGCCGCAGACGAATGCAACGAATTTCAACACTGTAACGCTGCAGCAGATCTCCACGTCACTGATTGCATCCTCAAGAAATTCGAAACGTACTGCGCACCAAGAAAGAACATCACGATCGAGAGACATATCTTCTTCTCCAGAAACCAGAACGAGGGCGAAACCTTCGACGTTTTCGTAACTGACCTCAAGTTAAAAGCGAAATCCTGCGAGTTTGGAGAGCTGAAAGAGTCACTGATTAAAGACAGAATCGTCGGAGGAGTCCACAGCGACCACTTGAGAACAAGATTGCTGCGAGAAGCAAACCTCACCCTCACTAAGGCGGAAGACATTTGCAGAGCAGCAGAGGCGTCTGAAGCGCAAGTCAAGATCATGAAAGACGACGTTCACAGTGTCAACGCTGTCAAGGCCAAGCGTAAAGACACACCGCCAACTATAGAGAACTGTTTCTACTGTGGCAAGTCACATCAACAACGCAAGTGTCCTGCATACGGCCAGAACTGTAAAAAATGCGGCAAGAAGAACCACTATTCAGCTGTATGCAAATCTTCATCCGTCAAGATGGTTGAAAACGCTGCATGTAGTCAAGACACCCCAGACGAAGACGCTACTGAGAATGAAGACATGGACTTCTTCGTCGGCAACATCGACCAGGCGTCATCCTTGTCAAAAGATTGGACGACCGTCGTCGACGTGCATGGGCAGCGCATCACTTTCACTCTCGACACCGGCGCGCAGGTCAACATTCTGCCGTACAGCCTATTCTGCAAATTGAATAACACCAAGCTCCAGAAGTCACGCGCTCATCTCACAACGTACAGCGGTGAACGTCTACACGTGAAGGGCCAGAGCCAGCTGATCTGTACGACCAAGGACAAGGAGTACTTGCTGGAGTTTCAAATTGTTGACAGTTGCTCCAAGCCTATCCTCGGACTGTCAAGCTGCGAAGCTTTGAGCCTGATCCAGCGTGTTGGCGTCGTTGAAGACGAGACTCGCTCCTCATACGCAGACGTTTTCAAAGGCCTGGGCAACATGAAAGATGACTACACCATTAGAATCGACTCCACAATCTCACCGGTAGTCCATGCTGCTAGAAAGGTTCCAGCGGCGTTTCGCGACGACCTCCACAAAGAGCTACAACGTATGGAAAAGGAAGGCGTGATCGAAAAGGTCGATCATCCCACCGACTGGGTCAACTCCCTGGTCATCGTTCAGAAGAAAGGAGGCGGACTGCGACTCTGTTTAGACCCTAGAGACTTGAATCGAGCCGTGCGACGGGAGCACTATCAACTTCCTACGATAGAAGAGATCGCCAGCAGACAGAGCGGCAACAAGGTTTTCAGCGTCCTCGACGCCAACTCCGCTTTTTGGCAAATTCGTCTGAACAAGAACAGCTCAGACCTTACTTGCTTCAACACTCCCTTCGGCCGCTACAAATTTCTGCGTCTCCCTTTTGGCCTGAACTCGTCGGCTGAGGTCTTCGCCAAAAGGTTCCACCAGGCGTTCGAAAACATTCCAGGCGTTGAAACCTACATGGACGAAATGCTGATCGGCGGTCGGACTAACCAGGAACACGACTTGAGGCTGACCATGATGCTAGAGACAGCTAGAGAAGCGGGCATCAAGCTGAAACCCTCCAAATGCAGACTCAGGGTCAACGAAGTGAAGTTCGTCGGCCATACCATCACGCAGAACGGTCTCAAGCCAGACAACTGCAAAATTCAAGCCATCCAAGACATGCCATCGCCATCAAGTCGCACAGAGCTGGAGAGGTTCCTCGGGATGGTCAATTATCTAGGCAAGTTCATCCCCAACCTGTCAGACGTCACAGCGCCTCTCCGAGACCTTCTCAAGAAAGACATCGTTTGGCAGTGGCTACCACAGCACGAGTACACTATCCTCCATCTGAAAAAGCTCGTCACGCAAGCTCCAGTCTTGGCCTTCTACGACGCCAGCAAACCAGTCCTACTGTCAGTAGATGCATCACAAGACGGACTTGGCGCTCTCCTGATCCAAGACGATCGTCCGGTAGCCTACGCGTCAAGGTCACTCACCGACTGCGAGAAGCGCTATGCCAACATAGAGAAAGAGATGCTGGCCGTGGTCTTCGGCGCTGAACACTACCACTACTACGTCTACGGGCGGCCTGTCACCATTGAATCCGACCACAAGCCCCTAGAATCGATCATTAAGAAGCCCTTGTCAGCAGCGCCACCACGACTTCAGAGAATGCTGCTCCGCCTTATGAAATACAACGTGCAGCTCGTCTACAAGGCAGGCAAAGACATGCACATTCCAGACACTCTCTCTAGAGCAGCGTTACCATGCAAGGCGCTAGCCAGCGACGACTGGGAGGCTCAAATACACCTCATCGTTAAAAGCCTACCCCTTTCAGACGAGAAGCTTGAACTGTTTCAGCAGGAGACAGCCAAAGACGCAACGCTTCAACTTCTTCGTCGCCACATACTAGAGGGATGGCCAGACCACAAGAAGGACACCCTTGAAGAAATCCGAGCGTATACGGGCATTCGAGACGAACTATGCGAGAGCTGCGGCCTGCTCTTCAAAGGAGAACAGCTGATAGTCCCCAAGTCCCTTCAGAACGACATGCTGCAGAGAATTCATCAGAGCACATAGGCCGCGACAAATGCCTCGCAACAGCCAAGCAAATTTTCTTCTGGAACGGCATGTCAGCCCAGATCGCCAACCTCGTCGCTCGCTGTTCAGTCTGCAAGCAATTTCAGAACGCCCAGCAGAAGGAACCCCTGATGAGCCACGACGTGCCTTCTCTGCCATGGGAGAAGCTCGCTGCTGATCTGTTCCAGTTTGATGGCAAGAACTACCTGTTGATCGTGGACTATTACAGCAAATTCTGCGAGGTGTCCCCCCTTCAGCAGTCCACGAGATCAGCCGACGTCATCCTTGCCATGAAGTCCCAGTTCGCACGTCACGGCATCCCTAAAGAACTGATCACAGACAACGGGCCCCAGTTTAGTTGCTCAGAGTTCGCAAGATTTGTCTCAGCCTGGAACTTCCGACACACGACCTCCAGCCCCATGCACCCCAGATCTAACGGCCTGGCTGAGCGCAATGTCCAGACAATAAAGAATCTGCTGAAGAAAACCAAGGCCGCGCAGCAAGATCCGTACATCGCCCTTCTACAGCTGAGAACGACGCCATTGCCTAACAGCGCGTCGCCAGCCCAGCTACTGATGAACCGGCGTCTGAGAACCAGGCTGCCAGCAACAGACGCCTACCTGCAGTCCAGTGTTCCGCCCCAAGAACAAGTTCAGCAGACCATAAGGCAGCGGCAGACGCAGCAAGCCCAAGACTACAACAAGACGGCCCTTCCCCAGCCCCTTCCCCATCTCCATCCCGGAGAAGCCATACGCATGCAGATGGCACGAGATGGCACCTGGAAGCCAGCTGTCGTGGTGTCAACTGCACCGCAACCTCGCTCCTACATCGTGCGCACCGAGGACGGGGCCACGTACCGCCGAAACAGAGCCTTGCTGAGGCAGACTCAGGAGCCGCTGGTCCTACCGCCTCCACCACAAGCCGAGGGGCCAGATGACGTCAGACGACCAGAGCCACCGGCCAATGATGACGTCATGCCACCAGCCACCGCAGAGCCTGCCAGGGCACCGCCACCGGGCACCACGGTTACACGCTATGGGCGACACAGTAAGCCACCAGACCGTTATACTCCAGAGAAATGACTATTTAATTTTGCTCCAAGTAGGCAGGTTCCGGAAAATTGTATCTTTTAAACTTTGTCATAAATGTTTATTTTGCATAATTAATGCATTGTCCATTACTTTTTAATTGTCAAAAGTTTGGATCTCATATTTTCAGTAACTAACACTCTCTATTTTTTTCAATTGATGTCCATGTACTTTAAAAACATTAAGTGCCTTAATTTTGATTATTTAAAATCTGTTGATGTTTCACTTTGTTTTTTGAGAAGAGAGATGTAGCAGATTACAACTCAGTTATATGTGCTTTGTGTGAATGAATCTTATTAATTCATGAACTGAATTTACTTGCATTGTCCATGTATGAATGTCTATGTTATGTGTTCACTATAACTGTTATATAAGGCCAACTGAGAGTGAGAATAAACCAAGAGAAAAGCTGAATCTGGACTGACGTGTATGCATGCAACCTTCTATATTTCTCTATCATAACTTCTACAATAACAAACTAAGAAACAAACAAACAACTAGAAATTGTTAATTATAGTAACTTAAATAAATCTGTTCTGACAATGATACGCGCGATTTCCTGTAACATCGAACTATATAAGATGACTCAAATATCGTCTTGTGCACATAAAACAATTCCATTTTCTTTGTACAATGCTGTTAAAATAGTACATTCAAATAAGATATGTTGTAAGGAAATAGTTCCAGCACATATACAAGTAACATTTTTCAAATATTTTGTACTCCATGAATTCAAGCGTAGCTTATGTACTAACCTAGCAATAGTTCTGGAACTACTAACAATATTTACTTTGGGTATTATATTAGTGAAGTGTTGTTCTAATAACGAATAATAATCTAATTGAGCTAAATTCATTTTAGAATTAAAGACTGTATGCTCACTTTTCATTGCACCTTTTTTGGCCAATTTATCTGAAATTTCATTACCATAAATCTCTAAATGTGATGGGACCCAACAAAAGGTAATTCCAATACCTCTAATTCTAATACTATGAATAAGATATCTTACTTCAAACATTATATCTGTTTTCTTTCTACATTTCCAATTTTTTTAAGCATAAAGCACTGATTTAGAGTCAGCACAAATTAATATATTAAATAGTTTAGGAGGAATGCTGAGTATGTATTCTAGTACCCTCATTATTGCATATAATTCACACGTAAATATTGAAAATCCGTGACCAAGAGAGAAAGACTTTTGAATATTTAAATAAGGTATGAAAAATCCTGCTCCACAGTTTGATGAATCCAAAACACTACCATCAGTGAATGCTTTTAAATGATTAGAATAATGATTATTTAAGTGTTCTGTAACTTCACATTTTAACATTTGACAATACTCATTTTTTGTTAAATCAGTATAATCTATGTCAAAATGTGCATTTAAATGTTTCCAAGGTGGAAACTTTGGAATAACTGGAAATTGAAGTAATATCAATATTGCAGGCTGCCATAATATCTTGTGTATAATCTTTGATTGTTTGAATATAGGGAATAGTTTGAGCTCGTTTGGGATAATCCACACTGCTCACATTCAAAATTTCATCCGTTACTGAAGTTTTTACAGACAAACATCTAATTACATATCTTGAAGTGGCTAATTTACGCTGCTCAGCTAAAGGTAATATACCTGAGTCTTTATATGTATTATGAGTATTAGTATGAATTGGTACAACCAAAGCTAATTTTATCGATTTGCTGTCAATGCTTTGTAATTTGTTGAGAAGATATAAAGGTGCAGAAAAATATACCTCCTGTCCATAAATTAATTTGGATCTCACTAATGATGTAGCCAAATGCAGTAAAGTTTTTGTGTCATGGCTAAACGGCTGTGTATACTTATGATTTTTAATACATTTAATCTTTGTCTTGCTTTATTAATTAAATATTCAATATGATATTTCCAATTTAATTTAGGAGTAAAATAAACGTCTAAAAATTTTATATTTTGTTTGTATGATACATTTTGACCATTAAGTTTTATTTCAGGTAACATTTTAGGATTTTCCCCGTTATTGAACAACATTAGACTTGTCTTTTCTCCAGAAAGCTCTAAACCATTTTCTGACATATAATCAACTAAACTGTTAAGTTCCTTTTGATATTGATTTTCTCAATATATTTAGTATTGGTTTTATTTGTACGTTTTCTAATTTTTGTATTTAACCAAATCGCAAGATCATCTGCATATTGCACGACATGTGTGTTTTTTGAGAATGCAGAAGGAAGGTCATAAATTAGAATATTAAAAAGTAATGGTGCAATAATAGAACCTTGTGGGGAGAGAGTCTGTCAGAGAGTACTGTGTACTCCTTAGCGTCTCAAACTCGACTGACCTCCTACTTGGCTTTGACTGAATCAGCCAGAACCACTCTACCTGTGTCCCGATTGGCTGAAACAATCTAAGTGGCTATAAAGTTCGAAACACCATCGTAGGCCGCGATGATGTCACTCAACGGCTCGCGTCAGCTCGCAGTATGTGTGTACACATCAGTTATACCTGAATCGTCTGCTATAGACTACAGTAACCTTCTAAGTTTTACTACTGCTAAACAAGCAAAAGTTCAAATAGTGCGGGGCAAACGGGTCTGCTTGTTACACAGAGTAGGACACATATATGTACTATTGTATATATTGTGGGGAAAAAATCCACCTTAAAACTATAATACTCGTGGAAAAGACTAGAAAAATGTAAAATAATTAAACACAACAATGGCTAACGAGTGGACCAAACTGGGGCTAACGTGTGGACCAAAATGGGGCCACTTTTATGGATAGCGGTCAAAATAATGGTAGATGTCACAAGGTATATGCAAACATAATCGAGAAACACACTTTGGCACATAATAAATTTTAAATTAAAATTAGTCAAACTGACTAAGGCAGTAGCGCAGGCAGCAAAATATTGCTAGAATGACTAGAAAACAATAATGAAAGGCAGTTTAGCAAAGAAAACCTCAGCCAGCATACTAGTCTAATTAACAAAAAGCAACAACAACAACAACAAATGTATCAACTCTTAATAATATTAAACAAACTACACTCAACATAAAGATCATATATTACAATTTTTTTATAATGATGCATTTTTTACAGACAATATTCATGTACACATACAAGCATATATACAGTCATATATTCATACACACATACATATCATTCTCTTTCCCTAGCAAGCTTCTCCAACATCCTCCAATTTCTTCCACCATCACGATCCGCCGCATTTCGCAGCCAGTCCTGCAGGGCCTTCTTTTTTGACAGTTTGTCGCATCTTTTGTTGGACGATTCTGTCTTACAGCACCTGGAGTTTAAGGAGCAATAAACACAATTTAGGTCAACATGTATTTGCTTAAAATAACAGATTGATGATGGTGTTTTTTATCAGTAGTGGATTCAACCCCAATGCTGAAGTACTGATGAGTGTAGCTCAGATTCGTTTATTCACGCAACCCGCTCAATCAGCATACAAGTCACAAAGTCGACGTATGAAGTTTTCCACTTTTATTCAGCACACATCAACACTGCATACAATCGCTCAATCGCCTTTCCACTCTAAAATTTTTACTGTCCAACTCTCTATCAACAACAATCAACAACTATTTTAACAGTGCGGCGCTTATATAGTCTCTACATACACGGGAACAAACGAGAATAATCCTACATAAAACACCACAACCAATCAAAATTAATTTCATCATCACGTGACTCACGTCATCCAACCCCATTTGGAATGGAAGCTTCCATGGTAACCAACAGAACAATCCACACGCTTCGATCGATAGTAAACAACTAATTCCCGAAAATTCTCAAACAATATCGACCAACTAAAAACACTAACGTTACACAAAGCCTCTACTAATAACAACGCAAAATCAAATCAAAGATAAATACACTCTATTACTGCATGCGTTGCAAAATAAAACGAACAGATCTATCGCGCGCGTCACACACAAGCCTACCATTGCACGCGCTTCACACATAACATCGTGCGCATTTCATACGCACCATTCGCGTTTCAACGTAACACAGATTTTGTGTCTGCCACTATATGAGTGTACACAACGAGAATGTACCTCTGTAACATTATGTAAATTAGTCATTGTTACACTCCGTTTGATGGTGGTGTTTTCTATCAGTAGTAGATTCAGCCCCAATGCGTGAATTCTCCTGATGAGTGTAAGTTCGGATTCGATTATCCACTCAACTTGTTCAATCAGCATACAAGCCACTGAGTCTTCGTATGAAGTTTCCCACTTTTATTCAGCACACATCAACATCTGCATACAATCGCCTTTTCACTTTTACAACAACACAACACACCACTTTTTTACTTTCCAACTCACTATCAACCACAACCCACACACAGAGCGTCCATTTTATAGATTTTCTCTCGATCGAGATAACGTCAGAATGTTCCCGATGACGCTTTACCACCAATCAAATTAAAGTTCGTCATCACTGACTTACGTCATACATCTCTCTTCACATTCCAAGAACGTTCTCAAACTTCGACATTTATCGGGAAGTTTCTATCGACAGTAAACACGGAAATCTAGAGAATTCTCCAATAATATCGACTAATGAAAATTATCAACGTTATACAAAGCTTCTTCTAACCACAACGCAAACTCAAATCAAAGGTAAATAAACTCTATTATTGAATACTTTGCAAAACGAAACGATTAGATCTATCGTGCGCGTTTCAGACGTACTATCCTTCGCGTTTCAACGTAATTGTCATCAAATATTTTATTCCATATATTATGCCTTTATTTACTTTATTTTCAATCTACTGTAAAGTTTAAAAATTGATTGTGAATCTACACAACTATAACATTCTAAAACTAATACTATAACATTCAACTGCTGTTAAATTCTCCACCTGTCAAGTTGTTTAGCCCCATGAAAATCAGTTAATGTGCACCTGTACAGACAGGTATTTCCTCTTACAGCTGAACGAACATAACCCAACTTGCATTTAGATTGCTTGATGGCATAAGGCTCCCTTAAAAGCACGGATTATCTATCTAACCCATTTACACAAATCAAAATACTAATAAGCATAGGAAGTTTAAAAAGTACTTACTGTAACTTACGCTTTTCAGCTGTAGCGGCGATACTCCCACCTTTCCTCCAACGCTTGTCCAGTTAGTACGTTTGGCCAGGTCGCTTCCAAGCACAGCTTTCATAGTATTGTTTGAAATTTCTTTTATTGTTGATCCTCCAATGCTGCTAAGGTACTTGAGCTAGTGGAAAAACTATGAAAAATGTATAACTCAATATGATGCAATCTCTGCCATCTTGCAAAATAATCTGACTTTTAAACCACAATACATATAATATTTCAGTGAAATTCTCAGAATGGCACCAAGAGTATTATCTTTTGAATAGGGTAACAACACAAACTGCTTTTTCTTATATAGTATGACCATTATATATCCGCTTTGTCATTGTAACCGCTGTCCACAGGCACGACTTGCGACAAACTTTAGTTGGTTTGGAATCGTGTAAATCAAAATAGTTTACGAATCACCAAGACAAAGTCGGCAAGGAATCATGCCTGTGAATGGCTGTGACAAACTAGTTCTGATTTAGCATCGATTTCTCACCGACTCCAAATGGGAATACAGCGCTGTAAGCTTTGTCATGCTTCCTGATTGGTTAGCTTCAGCCCAGTGGTATCTAGTTTAAACTATTATATTTTTTTAGAATTACCATTTGTGTATGATGGGTGCATTTTTCATTTTGTCTATTTCATTTTAATTAATAGCAATTTTAAACATCAAACATACAGTTTTATTTGACTCTACTTTTTAATTGTTGGAAATTAGTTCAAACACGAAAAAGGCAAACAAATTGGTAGTGTCACTCTATGCAGGGAGAGATAGAGAGAGAGAGACATTTGACATTTGGACATGCCAAAGACATGTCAATTTATTGTTTAGGCCTATGCCCCTAACAATGGGGTCCACTGTATATTCACAATAAATGAAATCATCCAAGGTAAAGACAATATTTCATCATGAAAGAAAAATTTCACGCTGTTTAAACGCTTTATATAAAAACACATATAAATTTCTTACTGTACTATTATTTGTTGATGATAATAAAATAGATAAATGAAAAGAGCTAGGGTTTCTATAAAATTTAGCAGCGATAAACATTTTTCTTAACTCTTCATACACTGGACAGCAGAACATAAAGTGTAATTCATTTTCTTCACATTTGTTGCACACAGGACATGTAAGGTCTCTTGGTGTGTGCTGCCTATATCTAAAATGATGAACTGCTAAATCCGACACACCAAAACGAAACTTTGTCATAATAAATTTTAAATGTTTATCTATGTCTAATTTCAGATACAGAGGAACACTGTGCAAAGAATCACAAAATGTCCTATACATACAAAAGCGTTCACTGTTATTTACATGTTCATCCCAGTTTTGCCATCTATCAATCATCCGCTGTTTGAAAACACGCAAAAAATCTTTCTTTTCTCCCACACTTTGATTCAGCCACACAAAACCAAAACCATACTGATACAAACACACGCGTACATTAGTCACCCATGTAGATTTACCTCTATCATCCAAATTACGTAACATTACATATGCTTTTTTGGGCAATCTATTATCCTCCATTTCTAACAACTTAAACCAATATCGAATGCAACTTATAATAGAGTTAATAGTAATTGGATACCTGTTTAATTCATTATATACAAGATCATTAGGTGTTCGTAAATCTACAGACAAAAATTTTTTCAACGCATATAAATGTACTTTTTCACAGTGTTGTGCAGCTTTATCTAAACCCCATATTTCTGAGCCATACTGCATAATTGGCTGCACTTGGGCATCAAACATTTTCATATAAACATCGAAAGATGAGCAATTATACATACGAAGCCTTTGGATAATACATAACAATGCTTTCTTAGCTTTACTAGCAATGTCCCTACATGCAGCAACAAAACTCAGCCTAGTAGAAAAATAAATACCCAAGTACCTGTATGCATTCACAACTGGCATTGCAATTCCATCATACACCCATCTCTCTCGCAAACCCAAATATCCTCCTTTTCTGAAAACAATAATGTTACTTTTGTCCAAATTAACCTTCAAACAAAGTGATCTAGCTGATTTACATAAATTATTTAGCTGAGTCTGTAATCCAATCACAGTATCAGATAAAAGAGTCACATCATCTGCTAACAAAAGTATGAATAATTCGAAAGCCTATCCTATCCTATCCTGTCCCATAACCCGAAGGTCGTAGGGGCACCACAGATGATCGTTTAACCAGCATACTCCATCTTTCTCTGTCCTCAGCAGCCCTCATGGCTTCGCTCAGTGTCAAACCAGTCCATTCTCGAATGTTGTCCTCCCACCTCTTTTTCGGTCTCCCCCTTCTTCTACCTCCTTGCACTGTGTCTTGCAGAATGGTCTTTGCAAGGCCTGATGATCTGGTGACGTGGCCATACCATCGGAGTTTCCGTTTCTTAACCACTGTGAGCAGGTCATCGTGTTGTCCAATGGCTTGTGTGATGGTCTGTCGGACTTCGTCGTTGGTGATGTGTTGGGTATAGGAAATGCACAGAAGTCTTCTGTAGCACCTCATCTCCATGCTTTGTATTCTTCGTTGGAGATCTGCTGTGAGGGTCCATGCTTCGCAAGCATATAGGAAGATGGAGATGACCAGAGAGCGCAGCAGTCTTACTTTGGAATGTAGACTGATGGTTCTGTCTTTCCAAATGGGCTTCAACCTTGTCAGGGCAGCAGTTGTTTGTGCGATCCTGGAGAGGACTTCCTGTCGAGACCCATTGTCTGACACAATGGCTCCTAAATATTTGAAGCTGTGCACTGTGTTGAGGGATTGGCCTTGTACTTTGATGTCCGTGTTGATGCCATTGGTGTTGTTGGTCATCATTTTGGTCTTCTCTGCACTTATTTCCATTCCATTAGCTCTGGAGGTGGTGTCAAGCCTCTGTACAAGCTGTTCAAGTTCTTGTTCCTCTCCAGCCAATCCATCAATATCATCCGCAAAACGAAGATTGGAGATTGCTCTGCCCCCTATGCTGACTGTGCCTTCGTGATCTGCAAGAGCATCTGACATGATGCGCTCTAGGAAGATGTTGAAGAGTGTTGGAGAGAGTAGGCATCCTTGACGCACACCGATTGTTGTTCTGAACCAGTTCCCGATGACGCTGTTATGGAGGACTGCACTGGTAGCCTTGTCATACAGGCTTTTGATGACTTCTATAATTTTAGGGCTGATGTTGTACACTTTCATGGTTGCCCATAGAGCTGCATGCCAGACTCGGTCAAATGACTTCTTGAAGTCTATGAACACATGATATAGATGTTGTTGGTGCTGTAGGTATTTCTCACAGATTATTCTGAGGTTGAAAATCTGTTCAGTGGTACTTCGCCCTGCCATGAATCCTGCTTGTTCTTCAGCTATGATTTGTTCAGCTTGTGGTTTCAACCTGTTGAGTATTATTTTCAGGAGGACTTTGCTGGGATGGCTGATGAGGCTGATGGTGCGGTAATTTTCACACTCCTGAAGGTTACCTTTTTTGGGAAGAGTGATGACAAGCGACTGGGTCCATGGTGTAGGCCATTTTCCACTCTGCCAGATCTTGTTACAGATAATGGTGAGAGCATCAGTCATCGCTTCTCCTCCTGCTTGTAGCAGTTCCGCTGGTATGTTGTCCACTCCCGCTGACTTCCCTTTCTTCAGCGATTGCACTGCTGCCTCAACTTCTTCCCGGAGAATTGGGAGGATTTCTTCTTCTTCTTTGCTCTTGGGACATGCTAGAACTGATGGGTCTCCATTTGGTGTATGGTTGTAAAGGTCAGAGCAGTACTCTGTCCATCTGTCCAAGACTTCTTGTTCTTCTGTAAGGCATATGCCAGACTTGCTTTGGATAGTGGAGACTTTGGGCTGTTTAACACTTGTCAGCCGCTTCACAGTCTGGTAGGCCTTCTTCCTGTTGTTCTTGTTCAGATTGTTCTCTATTTCCTGGCATTGATCTTCTATCCAGTTCTCTTTTGCTGTGCGCATGCCTTTTCGGATGTCACTGTTGATTTTTCGGTAGACATCAGCTCCCTGTGAGGTGTTCTTTTTCTTTTTTAACTCTCTTCGTTTATCACACAGATCCAAAAGTTCAGGTGTGATCCACGGCTTCTTCTTTGGTCGATGCTTGCCAAGGATCTCAGTGGCGGCATCTGTTACAGCTGAATTGAAGGTATTGGTCATGGTGTTGACATCTACTTCGCCTGCCCCCCAAAATAAGCAGTGGTGCAAATTTCCCTCCAATTGTGGCCTGAAATATTTTTGCCACCTCCGGGTCTTGCAGTTTGTCCAGGTCGAACTTCAGCCTAGTGCACTTTGCTGTATTTACTCTCTTCAAATGGAGCCGGAAAGACATCATCACGAGATCGTGGTCACTTCCAATGTCTGCTCCTGGAAAAGTGCGTGTCCTGCCAATGTTGATGCTTGATCTGAAGCGTTTCTTGACCATGATGTAGTCGATCTGGTTGTGATGTTCCCCGCCGGGACTGTGCCATGTCCATCGTCTGGATTTTTTGTGGAGACCAAGCGTGTTTGGCAGTACCAGATTGTTGTATCTGGCAAACTCCAATAGCCTCAGACCCCTGTCATTTGTCTCGTTGTTGCAGTGGGGTCCACATGTGTCTCCCCAGTTGTGGTGCGCATCTTGGCCAACCTTGGCATTCCAGTCGCCTTGCACTATGACTATGTCCTTCTTCGGCACTTGGTCAAGGACCGCCTGTATATTTTCATAAAAATCCTCCACTTCGCTGTCTTCATAGTCTGATGTTGGGGCATAGGCCTGGATGATGGTAATGTTGAAAGGGGTTGCTCTCAGACGGATGGTAATGAGTCTACTGGAGACTGGGCGGCAACCCATGACAGTGGCTAGAATGTTCTTGTGGACCAAGAATCCAACGCCGTGTTCGTGCCTGTCATTTCTACCGCTGAAATAGAGCTTGTGGCCTTTGTCAGTCGTTGTTTCACCTAGGCCTTTCCAGCGCAGTTCGCTGATACCTAGAACGTTCCATCGATAGTGGTCCAGCTCGTGGGCCAGTTCTTCTAATTTTCCTTCCGCAGTTAGGGTCCTGACATTCCAGGTTCCTATGACGATGTTGTTTCTCGTGCGGATCTTGCTAATTTGTCCATCAGTAGCATACTTAACACCTCCGTCCTGGTGGCCAACGGAAGGCGCGGTCCTTGTGTAGCCGGGCGACGACCGATCCGGCATGGAATTAGTGGATAGCCTCATCATGTGTTGTGTCTTGGGCAAAAAAGACCTGGCAGGGCCCAATCCTCTCCAGGCTGTTGGCCACAGCCGAAATCCACGAATACAGTGTGGCTCGCCTTGGCCCTGAGCACGTGGTCGTTGAACCTGTAGTAACGTGAGGTTCCTCCGCCCTGGCCGGTGACTTCTGTGTAGAAGACTTTCGCCCAGTGATGCCGTGCTAACATCACCCCTGTTAGTCGCCTCTTACGACACGCCGGGAAACGTTGGGTCTATTCTATTTGCCCGAACCCACAGAGCTAATTCGAAAGCATCAAGAGAGAATGTAACACCATGTCTACCATTCCTAATAACCTCTAGTGCCAATTCATTAATAAATAAAGAAAATAATACAGGACTACAAATATCCCCCTGTTTCACCCCCAAAGTACAATTTACATAATCTGTAAGTCTGGCACCACATCTAACACGCGCTTTTACACTCACATACATGCTCCTCACACATCGGAACAGTTTTCCCTTGATACCATTCTTCAATAGTACCGGCCATAGTAAATTTCTATTAATAGTGTCAAAACATTTTTCAAAATCAATAAAGGCCACATATAGTTTACGATTCAAATTGAACTGTTTCTGCACACATGCAAGCAAAGTAAATAGGTGATCGATAGTTGAATAACCTTTTTTAAAACCCGCTTGATATTCACCCGTTATGTTATTTTCTTCTACCCAGGCTTGTAGACGTCTATTAATTATAGCACCAAAGACTTTACTGCTAGCGTCACTTAGACATATGCCACGATAATTCCCAGGAGTGTTTACATCTCCTTTTTTATACAGAGGCAAAATAACCGACTCCGTCCAGTTCACAGGATAAATACCCTTATCAAAAAGTACATTAAAAAAGCGTACAAAGAATGGTGCAACAAATAAAGAAGCATTTTTCAAAATTTCGCCAATCATTCCGTCAGGTCCTGCAGCTTTCTTACGCTTTAACTTTCGTAGAGCAAGCAATACCTCTTCTAGACTAATTGGGCGATTGAACGCAACATCAACATCCTCCTCATCAAACGCACCCTGATTTTCATCTACCAAACCAGCTTGTACATCATCATTTTCTAACAAACGTTTAAAGTGTTCAAACCACTTTTCTACTGTAATTTGATTACGTACACAATTACGTTTAGGTAAAATATTATGTACAGCGTCCCAAAAGTCCTGTTGACTATTAATAGTTGCTATTAAATTATTAATCACTGTTGCATTATATTTTTTTTTGTTTACATAACAACAAATTCTTGTATTCCCGTCTGGTTTTACAATAAGCAAATCGATCATCTACAGAGAGTGTACGCCGAAAAGTTTTTAACAATTTTCTGACGTTTTTCTTCATATTCTTACATTCTGCGTCATACCAATCTTGCTTTTTCTACACCCATTCACATACACCCGCTTCTTCATGCATGCTGCAGCCTCCTTTATACAATCATTAAAAACATACAGTGCCATATTAATATCGATATCAATTAATTCTATTGCATTTTCCAGCCTCAGACGTGCATTTTCAGTAGTGAGAATTTCATTAAATCTTTGAGCATTTTCTTGTTTCCATACAAATTTATTAATAGATACATCTACATTAACATTTTCTTGATTGACAATATTTTCATGCGGAAATAAGACAGAACATACAATAGGCATGTGGTTTGTTTCAGTGCGATCCAGTACATTTAACGTACATTTATCATAAACAATAGCAAACAGATCACTGGACATTAAGAAATAATCAATAACACTACTTCCAGAATCACATATGTATGTATAACAACCTTCAAGGTCGCCATGACACATACCGTTCATAATGCACAAGTTCAAAACAGTACACATGTCTAATAAAGATTTACCAAAACTATTTAACACTCTATCTTGCGATCGTCTTATAGAATCAACTGATCCTCTGTGTAAATCATCAAAAGTATCATAATCTTGTGTAATCTGCTGTGATGCATTCGAAGTTCTAGCATTCAGATCACCAGCAATGAAAACAAAATAATCATTATCAGAAAGAAGATCAATTAGACAATTTTCTAACATAGCTATGCCATCACCATCAACGCCTAAAGACGTATAATATCTAGAACTCTCAGGGGGTGTATAAGCACATATATACAAAACATCCTTTTCCAGACCAAAGAGT
The DNA here is from genome assembly GCA_036898135.1 of Oncomelania hupensis. NCBI lineage: Eukaryota > Metazoa > Mollusca > Gastropoda > Littorinimorpha > Pomatiopsidae > Oncomelania > Oncomelania hupensis. The sequence continues at coordinate 65,166,962 of CM072520.1, read as the reverse complement.
TTTTTCGAAATAACAAAAAGCAAGAAGTTACCAACATCAACTTTTATCTGTTGTACAAAAGACACAAATTCATCTTTAATTAAACAAATTACACCGCCTGAAGGCCTACCGGCCACAGACAGTTTTGTAGCAGGTTGACAAAAAACAACAAAACCAGGAAAAGTATCATTTTTCATAGTATTAACAAAGGTTTCAACAAGGCATACAAAATGAAAAGTGGAAATAAAAGATAAAAATTCATGATCATATAGTTTAGACATAAGACCGTTCACATTCCAATGCATAAACAAAAACTGTTTACTGTTTACACCTTCATGTTTATATTTATCGGACTCACAATCAGTGCAAGGGGGCGTTATACTATTATCGCTATCACTATCATCAGACATAGGCATACCAAAAAGTGATTCGTCAAAAAACGTGTAAACATGACCCCGTGCACCGTCCTTGACAGAGAGAGAGAGAGAGAGAGAGAGAGAGAGAGAGAGAGAGAGAGAGAGAGAGACATTTGACATTTGACATTTGGACATCGTCCTTTTACTTCCCAAAAGATATGACATACATACATTTCACACAATCTTCGGGCCACCAGCCCATAGAAAGGTATAGTTGCGGATCACGTGATTCATAAATATTGCATAATTCTGTAAACTTAATATAATTTCATTTAAATTTATGATGAAGTAACATGCTCGTAGAATTCTGTTCTTAATTTTAGGGCATGGAACATAAACAAACAAATTCTCCAAAGATGAAATTTTGTTCCGTATTTTAGTAGATGGGCACATGATTGAACATTGAAAGTTATATACGTAGCTCTTAAATCATTGTATAATGTACATGCAGTTAGGAAATTATCTTCGTCTTCTGGTACTTTGCAACATTTACACATAATATCTCCTGTTGTATCAAAAGTCAGTCTAAAAAATGAAGCTCTCACAGGCAAAACACCAAGCCGTAGCTTAATCAGACAGTCTCTAAAACATGTTACATGAACGCTTTCAAAATACGCTTCTGTTTCAAAAACATTCTTGAATATTCGATATCGTTGGTACGTGTCTTTTATCAAAACTGAACTGTCCCATTCCTGGATATAAACATCTTTCATCCTTTGGTTTAGCACAGCAATAAAGGTATTTTCACAACCCACTCCCTGCTGTAACCATGCGTAACCAAAGCCCAGAGTGAACAAAGTATTTTCCAGCCTCGTCACCCAACATTTCTTTCCCTTCTCATGTAGGTTGAAGAGCATAGTATAGGCCTGCCTTGGTAATCTAGATGAATCTAACTTTAGAAGTTTAAGCCAATAACGTATGCATCGCACAGCACTGTTTATATATAATGGATATCTCCCTGTTTCTCCATAGACAAGTTTATTTGAGAGGAGAGAGAGAGAGAGAAACTTACGACTCTGTGTTTGATGTGAGCAACAGTTATCAGCCGCTCTGCCTCTTGCAACCCCTCTTCCGTTGAAATGAGGACCCCATCTCGCAGTTTGTGATAAACGAAGAGATATAAAAAAAAAAAGAAAAAGAACACCTCACAGGGAGCTGATGTCTACCAAAAAATCAACAATGACATCCGAAAAGGCATGCGCACAGCAAAGGAGAACTGGATAGAAGATCAATGCCAGGAAATAGAGAGCAGTCTGAACAAGAACAACAGCAAGAAGGCCTACCAAACTGTGAAGCGGCTGACAAGTGTCAAACAGCCCAAAGTCTCCACGATCCAAAGCAAGTCTAGCAATTGCCTTACAGAAGAACAAGAAGTCTTGGACAGATGGACAGAGTACTGCTCTGACCTTTACAACCATACACCAAATGGAGACCCATCATTTCTAGCATGTCCCGAGAAAAGAGAAGAAGAACAAATCATCCCAATTCTCCGGGAAGAAGTTGAGGCAGCAGTGCAATAGCTAAAGAAAGGGAAGTCAGCGGGAGTGGACAACATACCCGCGGAAGAGTCCGCTGGACCTAAAGCAATATTCATGTAATGTAATGTAATCTTTATTTTCCCTAAAAATTAATTAGAGCAGGGTGACCACTTGCGGCCACGAACGAACACTTTCTCATACTTCTTTTGTTTATGAACCAATCAGAATCCAAGTTTGACTTTTTTGAATCAGGAGGTCGCAGTAGTAACGGCACTGATTTGGCCGGGGTTCTATAAATGAAACATTGTGGACCTACTTAGCGATTTCTGCACAATTTCATTGTACCATGTTGCGGCCAGGTGCCCAAGGTGCGTCCATCAATAAGCCACAGCTGCGGCCACCATGCCTACAAGCGGCCGACACCATGCCCGTCATGCGGCCAGGCCCTTTACAACTTTTTAAAACTTACAAAAACACAAATAAGACAAGAAACGAAAAACAATAAAAACAGAAAAAGCTAGCAGAATAGGAGTTATTAGAATTGGCCGCACCTCGTTCTGGCCGCGTGATGGTCACCGTAAGCTCAATACAACACTTTTCTTGGGTCAATACTTACAGACAGTAAAATTCATATGCAGAGCGCGGCCATAAACCGGAAATCACGACAGAAAGGCTAAGGTAGACTCAAGGGAAGTAATTGTGATTCCTCAAAGCTTTAAAACTAGTAGAATAGGAGTTATTAGAATTGGCCGCACCTCGGTCTGGCCGCGTGAAGGTCACCGTACTCTATCAAAACTAACCTACATCTTTCACACAAAAGAATTATCAATAAAATTCGTCCATTCACTCTTTCTAAATCTAAACCTAGAACACAAAATGGCGATTGACACGTAGGGAAACTGACGTCATATCCCCAACATTGCCACAGGCACCCATTCCCATCACAAAAGATTGCACTTGAAAAAATAAAATACTCCTGAGCTTTTGTTTCCTGACATCCAGCAAGTCAAAAAGTGTCGCCTGCTAAGCTTCATCTTTAAATCATAGTAAAAGATAAAGAGATTGATGGAATTATGTCCCATTGCATATATCTATATGAACCAACCATTCCCCTATAGTGAACAGATATAAAATTACAATACTGAACTGAACTGAACTGAACTGAACTGAACCTTTCTCTCCCAAACACCCTTCTTAAACTTATATACCCTCTTTCACGAAACTTGTAAATTAGAGACATTATATGATAAAGTATTCTTGTGGTCTGTATTCTGTATGGCAAGCCTACCAGTGCAGTCTTCCACAACAGCGCCATCGGGAACTGGTTCAGAACAACAATCGGTGTGCGTCAAGGATGCCTACTCTCTCCAACACTCTTCAACATCTTCCTAGAGCGCATCATGTCAGATGCTCTTGCAGACCATGAAGGCAAAGTCAGCATAGGGGGTAGAGCAATCTCCAATCTTCGTTTTGCAGATGACATTGATGGATTGACTGGAGAGGAACAAGAACTTGAACAGCTGGTGCAGAGGCTTGACACCACCTCCAGAGCCTATGGAATGGAAATAAGTGCAGAGAAGACCAAAATGATGACCAACAACACCAATGGCATCAACACGGACATTAAAGTCCAAGGCCAATCCCTCAAAACAGTGCATAGCTTCAAATATTTAGGAGCCATTGTACCAGACTGTTACGTTGAAACGCGAACGAAAGTATGTCGGAAACGCGCACGATAGATCTAATCGTTTCGTTTTGCAAAGTATTCAATAATGGAGTTTATTTACCTTTGATTTGAGTTTGCATTGTTGTTAGGAGAGGCTTTGTATAACGTTGATGATTTGCGTTAGTCGATATTACTTGAGAATTTTCTGGATCTGCGTGTTTACTCTCGATAGAAATTTCCCGATACATGTCGAAGCAAGAGGACGTTCCGGAAGGAGAAGAAATATGTATGACGTAAGACAGTAATGACGAAGTTAGAAGCGATTGGTTAAATTGCGTCATACGAGATTGATCCAGGTTATTCGGGAGTATCAAGAGACTATTTAAGTGCCGCGCTGTTTCAAAAATAAGATATTGAAGTTGTTGATAGTGAGTTGGAAAGTAAATTTGAGAGTGGAAAGGCGATTGAGCGATTGTATGCAGTTGTTGATGTGTGCTGAATAAAAGTGGAAAACTTCATACGTCGACTCCGTGTCTTGTATGCTGAGTGAGCAGGCTGCGTGGATACACGAATCTGAGTTACACCTTATCAGGAATTCAGCATTGGGGCTGAATCAAATACTGATAGAAAACACCAAAATCAAACGGAGTGTAACACAGACAATGGGTCCCGACAGGAAGTCCTCTCCAGGATCGCACAAACAACTGCTGCTCTGACAAGGTTGAAGCCCATTTGGAAAGACAGGACCATCAGTCTACATTCCAAAGTAAGACTGTTGCGCTCCCTTGTCATCTCCATCTTCCTATATGCTTGCAAAGCATGGACCCTCACAGCAGATCTCCAACGAAGAATACAAAGCATGGAGATGAGGTGGTACAGAAGACTTATGGGCATTTCCTATACCCAACACATCACCAACGACGAAGTCCGACAGACCATCACACAAGCCATTGGACAACACGATGACCTGCTCACAGTGGTGAAGAAACGGAAACTGCGATGGTATGGCCACGTCCCCAGATCATCAGGCCTTCCAAAGACTATTCTGCAAGGCACAGTGCAAGGAGGTAGAAGAAGAGGGAGACCGACAAAGAGGTGGGAGGACAACATTCGAGAATGGACTGGTTTGACACTGAGCAAAGCCATCAGGGCTGCTGAGGACAGAGAAAGATGGAGTATGCTGGTTAAACGATCATCTGTGGTGCCCCTACGACCTTCGGGTTACGGGGCAGGATAGGATAGGATAGGATTCTTGTGGACAATGCTCAAACACAATACCTGTTTAAATCATTTTTGTTGTTTAGTTTTATTTGTGATTTACAGACATACAAGGGACTTAAAGTAATGTGTAAGTGACTTATGTATAAGTGACCTGTGTATAAGCGACTTATGTAGAAAAAACGTACTGACTTACAGTAACTTTTACTCATAACTTGTAAGTAATTTAACTTGAGAGGCTTTTAAAAATATATAATTATCAAATATTATCTTATAGTGATTTGGTTGGTCAATCTTAAGAATTAATTTTAATTGTTCTGTTCTTAAGCTGTTCTTTATGTTTTGTCTATCGTCTTTTGACGACTTTTGTCTGGCATACATCACAGCTGTCACTATCTTTGCAGAAGAACAAGCAAACACACTTCAGCTGCTCTCTAAACTTTTTAACTCTGAATTATATTTATGTGTTAATATCCAACAATTTACTGAAAATTTGTCTTTTTCTCACAATGTCTTTCTCATCACTACAATGTCAATAAAAACTAAAGCCTGTCGTTTTTCACCTCAGCACTACCATCGTCAATAATAAATAAAGTGTTATTGCCATCGTTTTAAATCGTATTAAACTAATCCAGATGCTCACTCAGTTTACTATTTTGGTTAACTAAACAACAAGGTTGTCATTAGTCCAAATATATCTGTGTTGTAAGGAAGTCTTACTGTATTTAAGTATGGGGCAAAATATAACTGTATAATCAAAGTGTATTGCATAACACTCTTGTAATAAACTAAACACAAACTTAGTTTCACAACATGCCATAGCTCCTGCAATTAACCCGCAGAGACTATAAGATCATCTTTTAGTCTCCCATTATCTGTGTTCAAATGAACATCCAATTATCACAACACATGTTTACAGTAATTGATTCAGACTTAGCTTCTGCTTCCCTGTGTAATTTGATCACAATATCCTCTGTTCCTGTTCAATTCCACTTCTAGATCAAAGAAAGTCGTTCGTAGGAATCATTCTAAATTAGCCACTAAGTAAATTTCTTATTGATCCATTTAGCGTGTTATGTAAGTAGAGATCCTTAGAAATTAAATCAACAGTATAGTTTGTCAGTCCTTAAACGACCACCACACAAGAGTTTTATAATTTTGTCAAACTGATGAAACTTGGCTGTAGTGTCAGTGGTCAAATGCTTGGAGACAAGACCTTTTCTACAGAGTTAAAAGTTGCTTGTTTGATAGGTTTTGCCGATGAATTCTGACATAGAGAGGGAGCTGTCAAGTTTGATACCAAGGTTTGTGACAGAATATGACATCGGAACAGTGATGTGGCCAATAGTTACAGTGTATACAGTAGAGGAAGACAGTTTGTGCTTGGTATCCAGTTTTGTTAGCATTCAGCTGGAGTTTGTTGGCAGAAAACCAATTAGAAATGTTTTTAAAACAGTCAGAAGTTTGGGTCAGAATAGGTGGAAGGTTTTGAGGAGTTTCTCTGTTTTTGAGATGTGTATCATCCACCTCATGGTTTTGGATGATCTGAGACAGAGGAGATGAGTAAAGGGTGAACAGGGCCTAGGGAGATTGAGGAAATGAGCACCTAGCACCATAACATAATAATCTACGTCGTTTGCTCTAAAATTTGCCCTTTTTGAGTACCTCACTCCCACTCCCACTTTCACTCTCTCCCTTACCCTATTTCTTTTAAAATATATGCCATATTTAAACTTAATAAATCCTGTTTTGAGTCCAGCTCTCTTTCTCTTAATACATTTACTTTTACCACTTACTTCCTCACCCCACAATCTTTCCTTAAATAAAAGCATTTCAATACTTAAGTGCACTTCTATTATTAAGTAAACACAGAGGAGTTTGAAAATTACCGCACTATCAGCATCATCAGCCATCCCAGCAAGGTCCTTCTGAAAATAATACTCAACAGGTTGAAACCCCAAGCTGAACAAATCATAGCTGAAGATCAAGCAGGATTTAGGGCAGAATGAAGTACCACTAAACAGATTTTCAACCTCAGAATAATCTGCGAGAAATACCTACAGCACCAACAACATCTATATCATGTGTTTGTGACTTCAAGAAAGCGTTTGGCCGAGTCTGGCATGCAGCTCTGTGGGCAACCATGAGAGTGTACAACATCAGCCCTAAAATTATTGAAGTCATCAAAAGCCTGTATGACAAAGCTACCAGTGCAGTCCTTCACAACAGCGCCATCGGGAACTGGTTCAGAACCACAATCAGTGTGCATTAAGGATGCCCACTCTCTTCAACACTCTTTAACATTTTCTAGAACCCATCATTTTAGATGTCCTTGCAGGTCCAGAAGCTACAGTCAGTGTAGGGGGAAAAGCAATCTCCAACCTCCGTTTTGCGGATGACATTGATGGATTGGCTGGAGAGGAACAAGAACTTGAACAGCTTGTACACAGGCTTGACACCATCTCCAGAGCCTATGGAATAGACATAAGTGCAGGTAAGACCAAAATGATGACCAACAACACCAAAGGCATCAACATGGACATCAAAGACCAAAGCTAATCCCCCAACACAGTGCATAGCTTGAAATATTTAGGAGCCATTGTATCAGACAATGTGTCCCGACAGGAAGTCCTCTCAAGAATCGCACAAACAACTGCTGCCCTGACAAGATCGTAGCCCATTTGGAAAGACAAGACAATCAGTCTACACTCCAAGGTAAGGCTGCTGCGCTCCCTTGTCATCTCCATCTACCTACATGTATATGCTTGAGAAAAACATGGACCCTCACAGGGGATGTACAACAAAGAATACAAAGCATGGAGATGGGGTGCTACAGAAGACTTGTGGGCATTTCCTATACCCAGCACATTACCAACAACGAAGTCTGACAGACCATCACGAAAGCCATTGGACAACATGATGACATGCTAACAGTTGTAAAGAAACGGAAACTCCGATCGTATGGCCACGTCACCAGAGCATCAGGTCTTGCAAAACCCATCCTGCAAGGCACGGTGCAAGGAGGCAGTATAAGAGGGATACAGAAAAAGAGGTGGGAGGACTGGTTTGACACTGAACGCTAAGAACAGAGATAGATGGAGTACGCTGGTTAAACAATCAGCTGTGGTGCCCCAACGACCTTTAAGTTACCGGATAGGATAGGATAGATTGGAAACACAGAGACGCTTTTAAACATATAGTTTGGCAAGAATCCAATTATTGCTATAGTATCGCCAGCTTAATCCGCTTTTCATATGCACCACTCCTAAAGTTACCCACTCAACGGGGTTGGAGTAGCACAGTTGGTAGTGCGGCTTACTAGTAAAGCTTCCTGGCTCGAATCCCAGATTAACTAAAGTTTTTCTTCTGGTTCTCTCAGAATAATAATAATTAAGCTACCACCATCCACCTTCTCATCCCCCCTTACCACACCACTCCCATCATCATTATCATCATCATCATCATCATCATCATCATCATCATCATCATCATCATCATCATCATCATCATCATCATCATCATCATCATCATCATCGTCCACCCATTGCACATAGCTACGATCGAAAGAAAGTCTACTCCAGGCACACGCTGCACAGCAGGCCAAAGTATGTCCCTTGTCCCTTGAAGGGATACTTTGGCGAGGTTAGCAGCCTGCTCAGTTACAGTGTCGCTGAAAGACTAGAAACGGAAAAGTAAGTTTCGTCTCCTCTAGGCGACGAATTAGGTCACGCTGTATTTGTTTCTAGGTCAATTGTCTTTTACGAACCGTTTCAGAACCTTTTCGAACCGTTTATTGACGCAGGATAGTGTCCTCACTTGGTTTTATACAATTTAAGAATCCAAGAAGGCAAATGGGTTTTTGGGACGCAATAAGAGCATTTTTGTACAGAAAAGGGTTAGGGCAAGGGCTAGGGATAGATCTACAACTAACCCTTACCCGAACCCTTGTAGCAATATTGCTCTCTTTCCGTCACTTTTAAACAGTACTGCGGTTCGCATCCGCCGCTAGCAGCGAGCCCAAAGTATACTTTAAAGGGATGGAGGGAATACTTTCACCTGCTGCTAGCGGAAGTTTTGGCGATACTTTCTACCGATCGCAGCAATGTGTATTACCTCCATCATCATCATCATCATCATCATCATCATCATCATCATCATCATCATCATCATCAGCATCAGCATCAGCATCAGCATCATCGTCCTTTATTACTATGAATACCAAAACGAATGTCTTAAAGCACTGTGTTTACACATACTCACGCTCTTTAATCTAATGGAAGACCTAATAACACTAATTAATTAGTTGTAATTAATTTATACTGTCAGTCAACCATTCAATACTATACTATGCAGAACATAAAGAAACTTCCTTCTGGCATTAAATTATGGCGACAGAATGGTAAATAAAATAAGTACAAAATGGCATTCAGTATTTACATAAATTGTGTCATGAATGTCCTTAATAATTATATAAATATATTATAAGTCATTTAAGATTACAACATCGATGTACACAGGAAATTTATAACCTGACCCGAGGAGAGCAAAAACGTTTGTTTTGTGTTTTTTTTGTTTTTTGTTTAATTACCCAGAGAAGAAAAACAAGAAATGAAAGGGGCATTAATAGTCAATTTTTTTTAGACTTTAGAGGCAGAGTTATCTATCTTGTTTCTTACGATCATCCGGGGTGGCCTCGTGGCGCAGTTTATAAGTCGCCGGTTTCCTATGCCGAAGGTCGCGGGTTCGATTCCCGCAAGGGGCGAACGTATGTGACTTAGGTACGAGACTATTGAGGTCACCGAGGGTTTTCTTCGGGCACTCCGGTTTCCTCCCTCCCTTCAATAATGGTACAGGACGCAGTCAATATATTAATTTCCGTCTTCTAATAGCGATCTCCCTGCCTTTACACCACTTGTTTGAGTGATGGATGTGTATTTGGTGTGCGTGAGGGTGGATGAGACAAGTGAGCGTGTATGTTGGTATAGATCGCCGCGTTTTGAGCCTGATTGATTTGTGGAAAGGCGCGTATATAGCATCATGTATTTTTATTTTTATTATTATTATTATTATTATTATTATTATTATTATTATTATTATTATTATTATTATTATTATTATTATTATTATTAATTACAACTTTAATTTGTTTTCATATATTAACACTGTAGAACTTTTATCTTTTGTTAATAGGCAAACCTCATTCCATACTTACAAAAGCTGCGCAGCTTTCGGAAAGCCATGCAACTGCAAGGATTGGTCTGCTTTGTCGTTTATTTTGTGACGGCGACGTCCGCGGTCCAAGTGCAACGATCTGCTGATGTGACAAGGCTGGAAGCCTTAGAGGCGCTGGTGCTACATAATGACGCCATCCTCCAAAATCTCACCAGATTTGACAGGCTGGATGCCTTAAATGTTAAAGTGCGACTGCAGAACGCCACCATCGAGCAACTACTGGTTACCATCAGATCGTTGCAGGCCATTCTTAACAAGATCCCCACTCACCTAGGTAAAGCCCGTGTTTTCAATTACTGATCTCAAATCTGATATCTGACATCTGAAATCTCAAATCCGAAATCTGACATCTGAAATCTGATATTTAATATCTGAGCCGAGGAAAATACAGCGTCCTTATAGCCCTTTCCGCTTAACGGCCATAGTGCATGCTATTTTTAGGGACGGGTCGAAGCTGACATAATCACACATAATTGATTAACCTTTGTTTTCAATGGGGCAACACTCATTGTAAAAGCCAAATGGATATCTCTCGCTGATTTGGTGATACTGGGCCTTTTAAGGGTGTTCTAAATGAAACGATCGAGCTTTAGATCATGTGCTTAGTTTTTAGAAGCTGGACTTCTCTGTTAACTGGAGAGATCGTTTAATTCGTCGATCCTAAACCTGCTTCTTAAACTGATCTATAAACGACCTCTTATTGTTGCAACCGGCCACTGGGCGCTTTAGTGGAATGTTGTGTTGAGGAAGAGAAATTGTCCACCAACCAATGACATTCCAACAGACAACTGCCTGCCTAGTTCTGCTCCCTACTTCTTAACATAAGAGTATAAACCAAGGTCTAGTCTGTGAATGCACGTATTCCATACCACGGACTTTAGAGATCCTGACGCTCATAGTCTGAGTACCAGCTACAGAAATAGGCTGTATCAAACACTAGGTTCTTTGTCCCCCATCCCCGGTAGTCCAGGAATGCACTCAGTTGTCTGGACCTCAGACGCTGCGCCTCAAGCAGCAAGTGGGTAACTGGGGTGGCTGATGTTAGATCCTGTATTGGCAGATGTTAGATCCTGTATTGGCTGATGTTAGATCCTGTAGTGGCTGATGTTAGATCCTGTATTGGCTGATGTTAGATCCTGTATTGGCTGATGTTAGATCATGTAGCGGCTGATGTTAGATCCTGTATTGGCTGATGTTAGATCCTGTAGTGGCTGATGTTAGATCCTGTAGTGGCTGATGTTAGATCCTGTAGTGGCTGATGTTAGATACTGTAGTGGCTGATGTTAGATCCTGTATTGGCTGATGTTAGATCCTGTAGTGGCTGATGTTAGATCCTGTATTGGCTGATGTTAGATCCTGTAGTGGCTGATGTTAGATTCTGTATTGGCTTATGTTAGATCCTGTAGTGGCTGATGTTAGATCCTGTATTGGCTGATGTTAGATCCTGTATTGGCTGATGTTAGATCCTGTATTGGCTGATGTTAGATCCTGTAGTGGCTTATGTTAGATCCTGTATTGGCTGATGTTAGATATGGCTGATGTTAGATCCTGCATTGGCTGATGTTAGACCCTGTAGTGGCTGATGTTAGATCCTGTAGTGGCTGATGTTAGATCCTGTATTGGCTGATGTTAGATCCTGTAGTGGCTGATGTTAGATCCTGTAGTGGCTGATGTTAGATCCTGTAGTGGCTGATGTTAGATCCTGTATTGGCTTATGTTAGATCCTGTAGTGGCTGATGTTAGATCCTGTATTGGCTGATGTTAGATCCTGTAGTGGCTGATGTTAGATCCTGTATTGGCTGATGTTAGATCCTGTAGTGGCTTATGTTAGATCCTGTATTGGCTGATGTTAGGTCCTGTAGTGGCTGATGTTAGATCCTGTATTGGCTGATGTTAGATCCTGTAGTGGCTGATGTTAGATCCTGTAGTGGCTGATGTTAGATCCTGTAGTGGCTGATATTAGATCCTGTATTGGCTGATGGTAGATCCTGTATTGGCTGATGTTAGATCCTTTAGTGGCTGATGTTAGATCATGTAGTGGATGATGGTAGATCCTGTAGTGGCTGATGGTAGATCCTGTAGTGGATGATGGTAGATCATGTAGTGGATGATGGTAGATCCTGTATTGGCTGATTTTAGATCCTGTAGTGGCTGATTAGATCCTGTAGTGGCTGATGTTAGATCCTGTAGTGGCTGATGTTAGATCCTGTATTGGCTGATGTTAGATCCTGTAGTGTCTGATGCTGGATCCTGTAGAGGCTGATGTTAGATCCTGTAGTGGCTGATGTTAGATCCTGTATTGGCTGATGTTAGATCCTGTATTTGCTGCGCCTTGTGTAACTGTTGAGCTACAAAGGCGCTTAAATGTATCAACCATTAATAAAAAACTACATTAACGCTTGCTATGTG